>VZTV01110133.1:17107-39159 GCA_013400875.1 Anhinga rufa
GGGCGGGCGGCAGGGGGCGCTGCGCGCCCGCGCAGCGCGCAGACGCTGGCGCAAGGCCGGTGCGCTCGTCCGCCCGGCCCCGCCCGCCGACGTGCCCCTTGGTTTTGGGGATGCTGCACCCATCGCGTCCATCCTTCTAATGTCTGTAATTAGGAATGAATGCGTGTGTGTGGCGATACGTGTGTGCGCCGGTCCGCGCGAGCACCCACGCCGTACCTGCGTGTCGGTGTAGCCATATGCATGCGCTTAACCTCTGCATCCAGGTACCTCCGCAGACCAGACGCATCATTCCCTCTCCTTCCCCGTGGCAGAATTACAAGTACAAAGCCAGATGGTGCTGCCCAGCCCCTCTGGGCACCCCCAAAGCAGAGGGGGAGGGTTGGAGGCCAAATAGTGTTTGTGCAAAAATAAAAAGAGAAGTACAAATTAAATATGCATATCTAAAAACCAATCCCAGCTTGATACAGTAGGACTTTAAGTCGTAACTGAATTAATTTCAAAGGCTGAGGTCCAAGCTTTAGGAAGACAGACTACGTGCCATAATTGCACAGAGCCTATTTATTTCAGCTAGCAACATCAGCTGGAAATCAAGAACTGTTTTTAAAAATACCAAGCAGCTGTGACTGTTCGGCTGTATGTGCTTTCCCTGACTTGCCGTGGACTTTCTAAGATGCCTTTTTTAGGTTTTGGGAAATCATGATGCTTGCAATCATCATATGCTCTCACTTACACATCGCTTAAGTCCGGTCATTTACAGACCGATATAAATTTATAATTAATTAAACATCAAGGCCTGGCTGTCCCTTTCTGCTCCATACCCAGTGATATTGATCTGTGCGCTTCTGAGAGTGAGGGTTAAATAACTTTATTCCTGCACTGCTGGCTGATTGATAACAGAAGGCCACAGCTAGCGTTTTTTGTTTCTACAATACAGTATTGTTCAGGAACATAATAATTTAGCGATACTGCGAGGCTAGAGCACTTACAGCTTATTGTCTCACTGGGCAATCATCTCCAGTTTGGCCTAGAATATTTATGGGCTTTTGTTTTTTTTAATAAAGACACAAATTAATTTGAAATCCAAATCTTTTCAGGGTATGGAGCAAAGCCTGCTCTTAGCTATGGGCAAGCAACCAGTGCCAGGCAGGCAAAGATGTTATTTCTGATTTACTCCGGTATAACGCAAAGCTTTGGCCTCATAAAGAAGCCTTTTAAAATGACGTATGTATCTTCTGTGTGTGTTGTGCAGCCATCACAGAGCTAGTCATTGCATTGGTAACCCAACAGCTAAAGTAGCTGTTGGCATATTTCAGGGCTTAGTGCTATGAGCAGATGCTGAGGAAGCAACCCAGAAACTGAAAGCACAGCCCAGAGCAGGTAAAACTCTTTTTGTTTTACCTTTAATCTGAAAAAAAATAAATCTCATTCTGATACAGAAAGAAACTTTTACGTGGCAGTGTATGTAAATAGGTTTTGAGGCTAGCAGGCCAAGGAATCTGCATCTAACCTGTGGGCATCAGGAAGGCGGTGCCCTCGAGGTGGTTTGTGTTACACCTGCTCAGGAGAGCCTTCTGGGCTGAAGAGGAAAAATGAGGAAGAAAGAAGGAAAGGCTAGTAGTGTGAACTTTCAGCTCTGCTGCAGAGCTGGTGGAGTTGAGAAACCGGTGCAGCAACCCTGAGAAATGCAAAATAAACAGAAAACATGACAATTGTTTGTTTTCATGTTGATAAATTCCTCAAGCGAAAGCTGGAAACTTGCCAACTGCTGGATGAGCTGCCCAAGTGCAGCAAGCCAAGTGTTAACCCTGCGTTCCTTGTCATGGGGTTATAGTGAGCACTTTGCTCCTTCTCACCAGTGAAAATACTGAATGTCTGTCCGGAGGTGGTGGCGGCTGGGCGGCAGTGCTGCCATCACGCTCACCACCGCAGCCAGCATCGCTCAGAGCTCCCTGCCCGCCTGCTCAACGGCCTAACAAGCAGCCCATCCAGAAACTTAATAAATAAACCTTTGGAGCTCCCACCCCTTGCTGCCTGCCAAGGCTGTGGTTTGGCACACTTCAGATGCAGCACAGCCAGCAGAGGTATTTTTACGCAGCCTCACCTTTGTGCAGTCAAATGGTCCCTGCTGGTGTTTGTGAGTTCAGAGCATTCCCCTCCGCTCTGGAGCATCATGACAGCCGTCAGGCCTCTGTCCCCAGGAAGGAGCCCTGGGAACAACAGCCCACTATTTACATGGGGGAAATCATCATCAAGAAGTGACTTCTTTCCTGCATTTTCCTTTCCAGAGGAGCCAGAGGTGTGGTGTCATCAGATCAGAGAGGGTTTGTGGCCCAGAGAGGCACACCATGTTGGCTTCTGGAGGCTGGCATTGTTGTTCATCCCACTTTTGTCACTTGTGATTCAAAAAAGTAATCCTAGAAGCATCTGAATGCTCTTTGCTTGTGAAAAATATAACAAAGCCTCAGCTGGCTGGCTGTGAAGAGCACAGAAATCCCCCTCTGTTAGACTCTTCCTTCATTCCTTGCGAAAGGAGTTGTGGATTTCCCATCACTGGAAGTGTTCAAGGTCAGGTTGGACTGGTCTTTGAGCAACCTGATCTAGTGATAGATGTCCCTGCCCACAGCAGGGGGGTTGGGCTAGGTGATCTTCACAGGTCCCTTCCGACCCAAACCATTCTCTGATTCTATGAAAACCATTTCACATGGACCCACTGCATTTTCACTGGCTTAAGTTTCCCCAGCACTATTGCCCTTTGGGGCGCCATTCAAGACATTTTGTACAATGAGGAGGACAGCACCCAAATAGATGATTCCCACCTTCAAAGATAAAAAGGGTTCTCTGTCAGGGGCTGGAAGGTAATGTTAAGCGTAACTTAGTGACTTCCCAGATTTCTTCCTGTTGTGAGAGCAGTGTCAAGAAAATCTGTTGGTGAACTCCACTGCATGTATTTTAGTCCTGACACTACCAGGAATAATCAAGGAAGCAATTCTGTTCCCACACCCGTGTCATCCTTTTGCATGTCTGCTGGGACTATCCAGGTGCTCAGATTTATTTTTTTTTTTTTGTATGGAGGCTGTTGGTCGTCTAAGAACTACATCAAAACAAGTTAATTCATTTCAGAGAGGTCACTGAAGAGTCTGGTGATCAAGCAGTGATGGGTGCAGCTGTCTTCTTTGTTTTCCATTACTGTTTTCTGAAATGTACATCATGAATGGTATCTTTTCTCTTAAAAGTATCATTTTTGCTATAGGAAGAGGGCCCACAAGGTGGCTCAGGTGTAAAAGGAATGCAGAGTTTTTGATCTCTGGCTAGCACATACAGGACTGGGACAGGAAAGTGCTGCTCTGGAACAGCTACTTGAGACTGTCCCAAAAGATCTGTTGATTTGAATTCAGCTAATGATGAAGATGTGCAGGGTACCAAACTGGTGACAATCACTGCTGAGGGGACCTCATCTCATACCTACTCAAGAGACCAAGGGCTGAGACAAAATAGCCTGGACATGCAAAGAAAATTGTATCCTTGTGATCCAGATCTAAGGGCCCTGCCCTTCTGACTTGTCCACAGGTACCTTCTCCAAAAATTAAATGTACCCAAATAAGATTGAAAAACAGACATCTTTCAGCATTTTCTTCTGAGTCAGACAAGGAACTTTCTGTTGAGCCAACAGCTGCTTCTTGTGTTTGGCAAATCCTTTCCAAAGCCTGTGAAGTAATCTGTATTATTACAAGATATTTACAAATGGAGAAGCACAGAATCTGTGTGGTTAACAAATTGCTCATGGCAATAATTCATTATCCTGGAGTTTGTAATGTATCATTAGGCACAGGGTATAGTTTTTACTCTCTACGTGGATGATGGGACATTTGACAGTTGAATGACGAGTACAGAATGATACGTAAGCCTGCTGATATAAGTACTGGGTAATTCAGGATTTCTAGGCCTTCATGTATGTCTCCTTGATCATCTGAATAGTCACATGAAACAAAGCAAAACAAACCCGTCTGTAGCCCACAGTTAAACGCAAGCCAGTCCTAGCAGATACGTACCAGTTTCTTCTCATCACAGTCTGAACTATTATGTGAGCTAGTTTCTGTGCTGACAGTATTCTATTTTCAAACGCCAAATTCAGAAAGTGACAGTAAAATTAGAAGAAAAGTAATTTCTACGTCAACTACATTGCAGTTTTAAAGGAGTAACAGGTAACCAAAATAATATAAATTATATTAGAGATAGATAGCAGGGTTTGAATTGCCTGTCTAGGGCAGATTAGGAGTACAGCGGTTATCTAATGGTTTTGCTTTGTGCTTGCATAGAACAGTTGCCCAGTTCATTGCTATCCTCTTTGCTAAAGTGAGACTAGTCCTTAGTTAGCAAAGACTGACACTTGTTCTCTGACCCATAAGGTTCCAACTCCAATACGCAAAGTCTTTCAGATGAAGCATCACGGAGCATCATCTAACTTCCCTGAGACAAAAACGGTCCAGGCAATAGCCTCTCTATCTTAAATGCATTGTTAAATGTCTGAGCAGTCCTATTCAAAAGCATGCAGAGGAGAGCACTGCCTGTCTTTTTATAGTTAGCAGTGACAAATTTCTTCTGAAGAAGAATAGTGATTCTTGCTGATGTGGAATAACAATTTCTCAAATTTCTGAAAAAAGAATGACAACAAATAAAAACTCCAAGTTTAGAGAATAATTCCCAGTGCTGTATTTTGGAAATAGAAGCCTTTACAAGAAACAAGCCTGTTTTGCTTATCCTATTCAGCATTTATCACTGAAAAAGCCAGCATCAGAACCAGGCATTTTTTTCACATCCAAAGTGCTGGGAAGCATGCCTTGCTCCGATGCATTCCTGCCACAGGCATGTTCTCACACACCCATTCCCACAGTGAGAATGATCTCATAGTCAACTGTCTTCATTAGCTTCTGTCAAAGTACTAAGAGGCTGGACAACGAAATCTAGTACCCAGGACTGGGGTTCCCCTCACTATCAAACATACTTGCTCAGTGCTTTTAGGAAGGCCTCCTTCAAAATCTCCTGAAGTGCTAACCTTTAGTGCTTACATGTGCACCAAGATACAACAGGGAAGAGTGATGAAGGATACAGGGTTTTGATCACAAAATATTCCCACAGATAGACCAAGACCCAAGAACACAGCATATTTTCATTCTGGTAAGTCTTTAGTATCCCACTTTGATGACTCTTCCAGTCCTCTGTAAATACAGAGGACATGATCGAGGGGGTTCAGCAAGCCTTTAATCTGTCAGGAAGCCTGATTAATGTCTTTTGACACCAAGCCTTCACCACTGAGCATGGAGGTGGCTGAGGGCCGTGAATCACTTCTGCTGGCACCGTGACTGCTGCTGTGACAACCTCAGTCCTGCTCCTGCCCCTGCTCCCGCGGGGCTCCACCGGCACCCCAGGGGTGCCTGATGCTCTCCATAAATTTGTCCTCCCTGACAGAAAACAAAACTATTCTGCTTCATGTTACCATTTGCTATGAAGGGAAGTGCAGAAAGAAGCTGACTGATATTGTCCTATGGCATGGAGATAACACCACTCCAGTAGGAGTGGGGGGCTGCTGCTCAAAGAAAACCTAACATCCAGCACTACTGCATCCAGGAAGAGAAAAGACAGAAATGCAACCTTTTATGTTACTCTTTTGTCCTCATTACTCTGCATTACTGATTTGCTTTAGGAGGTCATTACTACCTCTTGATTTTATAATCATGCTGTTTAGCAAAGCTAGTTGCAAAAACTTGTCACTTACATTATTAAACCGTAGTGTTTTAGGAATCACTTCAAACCAAAGTTCTGTGCCAAAAGCATTTAGGTAAGATTAACTAATTTTGCCTAACATTTTCTAGGCAGTATTTCTATAAGAGCAACAATATGAGATACCGAGGATGCTGAGATCTGATGAATGACCAAAATAAGCATGAATTAGAAATTACCTCTTCCACAGATGAGAGAAATTAATCAAATTGGATTTATCTCAAAAACCAAGCTCCTATTAGATACATACAAAAGCAAGGCCCTTCGTGTGAAGACAGTTACTGTCCTCAGAAACAGAAGGCATCACAGTAGCTTCCTATCTTGATAGCTGTGGAGTTTACCCAAACTGAATTTTGGGGGGAAAAGAGATTTTGCAGAATATGCATATGTTTTAATGAAAATGAACCAGATTAGCTCCAGGCACCCGTGACCTCCAGTGGGAGCTTTCATGTCCATGAAGACTGACAATCCAGCTGGGGGAAACCCTCTCCTGAAATAATTTTTCTCTGCTGTAACACTACCTCTTTATGGTTATATATTTTAACTGAGCCTGGTGCCCAGCCCTGCCGCATCCCCGATGCTCCCAGTCCCACAGGCTGGGGAAGGGCACCCGCCACACCAGGCCATGCCAATGCATTATATCATTATGGCTGCTCATCTCTCCCCCTGAAGAGATGGGGGGCACTGACAGTCGACCAAAGCCATGTGAAAACTGAATTTCTACAGCTAATCTCAAAAAAGCAGCAGCAAATTGAAAGCCCAGTGGGGAAGGAGCACCAGTGAGCTTTCCTCGAAACAAAGACAGTGGTGTGAGTTTGAGGCAGGATCTCCACCACCAGTTTTTTGTGTTGGAGCTGTGGAGAGAAACTGGCCTCATCCCTCTGAGGGAGGAAGGTCCCTGGCAGGGAAAGGAAGCCAGTGACACCCCCAAGGAAATTGATAGCAGCTACAGTGATAACTCGGAGTTGAACTTAACTGTACACATAAACTTCATGTGCCCCCTCTATGGGGTGGCCAAAGGGGGTTGTGCATCCAGAGAGGAACATACACAGCAGTAATTCCATTGGATGCTGCCCCAGCCTCCAGTGACCTGCTGCCCAGGGTGCCTGTGTCCCTAGCTTGTGGCCAAGCTCCCTCACTCCAAACAGTGGCAGGTCTGCCAGCAGCCAGAGGTTGCTGGCCCCTGGGGAGGCTTTCAGACCTGTTGGTGTCTAAAAATACCAAAGGTTATACCAGTAAAAAGAAAATTATATTTAGTGTAAGATGCTTAATTACAGACATTCACCAGTTACAAATCTTGTGGCAGCTGAGGGTCTAACCTTCTGCATGCAGAAGGGGCAGGTTCGGTCTTAAAATATTTACAAAGCTTCCAGGCCATGATTAAAAGTTGCATGTGCCACACCTGCGGCATAAACAAATTGAATCATATTTCACATCTCCTGAAATTTAACCATCATTTCCAGTTAACTGATCACTGACTGAAGTCTCAGGATATTCTGTGCATATTTGCTCCACTCTTTATAGAATTTAGCATTTTTTTACTGTTTTACATTGTTTAATACAGGGTTGATTTGCATGTTTTCATGCAAGCTTTGTTCAGACAGTCTGTAGATTTAAGACATGCTTTTTGCTCAAAAAGATGTGCTCTGACCTCTTCAGTGAGTGCCAGGGAGTTTGGCATGATGGGCACGATCCCAGGACACATGAGGGAAGAGTTAACACAGAGCCACTTGCCAACCTGGAACACAGGAAATGATGGATCAGTGTCTTAAATCAACATTCATGATAGCAATCACATAAACAATGTATGAGTGGGATGATAGATTATACCATTTACAGTATGTGAAAGGTTGCTTAATTTTTTTTCTTCCCCAAAACTGAGGGTGAGCAGTAAAATGGACATAAGTTAAAGCATTCTTAGCTCTTCTTAAGAAGAATATTAAAATCTTAAATACAAAGTGTTGTAGGTAGTACAGACACCGATAAATGTTTTCAGCTAAGAAATTGTAAGGAAAAGAAAGTATAGTTAGTTAATGTTTCTTCTGGGAAATACTTCCTTTTTCTTAAATATCACCATTTATTAATCATATCTAGGCACTTCCTAGCTTAATGGTACATTCAAAGTAGATTATTTGAAATTTAATTTGGAATCCATTCAAATCAGTTCTCTTATACCATAGAAAAGTCTTCAGTCTTCGAAGGGCTGATCTTTAGATTAAATGCTTTCCTCTCTGGAGTAAAACCAATAGCCTACATATGCGAGAATGTAGTTAAAATACTGGCACTGCAAAAGGATTTCTCAGATTTTTTTCAATATTTCTAGAGTTCCCTTGGAAAATATGCTGTCTGACCTCCTGAGGGAGCAAAGCATCTTCTCCACAAATTGGGTTGGAGAGCTTGGAAAGAAAGCAGCCATTTGCTTCACCCGTTGTGCTCGGTGGGCTGCTAATTTGAGTTTCTGTAAAATGGAACCAGCTTCAAGTGCCTCAAATGATCCCTATCAAGCACTGACATTTCCAGATAAGGAGAACATTAGCTCCTAGTTGTCTTTCTCTACAGCTTCAGCATGCTGGTTCTTAGCCCTTTGCTTTACAATTTTGCTGCATATTTACTCTTGCTTTTGTTTTTAATGCCAAGTGGCTAGAATTACTGGGAGGATTTCTACACTGTAGGGAAGAATATGGTTTTTTATGAGACAGAAGCAGTCTGGTAGAAAAAAATAAAAAGTGTAATTTTTATAGGTTTCGAGGTGAGGAATAGTGAGTGTTATGAGGGTAAACTAATGGGGCAAAGTCCCCTCAGATATTTGAAACCCTCAAGAGGTTGAAAGAAATAAATTAACTCAAGAATGTGTAGCCAGTCAGGTTATTGATATCAGGAGAGGATTTTGCTAAGGGCTGTGTGGGAGGGAGAAGTCTGGTGGTGTTTACAGCTATGTGAAGTGGGCATGGCCGAGTGGTTGGCATCCAGTACCCTCATTTGCTGCAGGATCCTGATCATGGCCTTCAAAGCTACTTCTGTACTGAAGGTCAGGTTTGGTGCTTGTCCCAGTGATACTCCTGCCCAGCTGGACCGGGTTGCTGTTTCTGCCTGGTCCATATGCTCTGGCTCCTAGTCTGTGGGACGAGTGGGGATGCACAGAAGTAGTGACAAACCACAAGTTTCACATTTTTTGTTATGCCTTGCTAAAGGACCTCGATCAGCTTCTGCAAGCACTGGTGGAGGGAGTCAGCATAAGGACTGACATGGGTGACCCGGATTCCCATCATTCTTCCCTGAGAGGGTCTGCTGGGACCATTCAGAGAGAGTCCTACAGCACTATGCCCTCTGTAACAAAGGCACGCCTGCAATTAAGTTCCCCCCCCCTGTGACAAAAGAAGCAATCCCAAAGCACCCTATCAAGTGCCTTCTCTCAATTAAGGTGAGGAGAAATGACATTTCATCACTTGTGTAATGAGCTTAATAATGTTTAATGTTCACTTAATGCTATTATTGGTGGTTGACCACAAAATAAAGCCAGATTGATAGGGATTAGTGGTTTTAATCCGAAGGATAACTGGGTTGGAAGATGGTCACTTTATTTTTCACTGAGTTCATTATTATTGCTATTATCCGTACTGCTGGTGTTATTGCTATAGCAGCATTAGGAAGCCTTCATTACTTACCATTATACAAGTATGTGTCAAAAAAGTGACCCTTGCCACGGGCAGTTTGTGACCTGTGGGGAAACATGCAGTACTGGCCTGCTGTTACCACTGCTGCAGGACTACAGTACTGCTTAAGAGTCTTCTAGATGATTATTATTATTATTACTATTATTATTATTATCATTATTATTTGCCAGCAGGGACTGGATTTTTCTTGGTTAAACAGATATCCAGCAATGAAAGAACTGAAACATTAATGACACAAGAAGCTACAGAGTGGATTAACAGAATTAACCATAATGACCATCCAGTCCTGGGAAAAGTCTTTTGAGCTTTGAGCTTCAGCCATCCTCCGTTTTTCAAATGGTTTGTTCTGTTCATCAGTCTTTGTTATTTCTTTTAAGGCAAAAAAATAAACAAACCCTCCCCAAAGTAGGATCGTGTTATTGCATGTATATTGAGCTCTTGAGGATGAGCACATTTACCTTATTTTCTGGTTCAGTTTTGAAAATACACTGGCTGTTTGTCCTCCCCTCCTCCCGTTAGGATGACTGTCAGCGCCAAATGGGATGCTGCGCATCGGAAGCACTGGGTCAGAATTAATTTTTGAAAGTGTGCAGTGTTTGGACATGTGAGCAAGGGCCTTGATATGATAACATCATTCACCTGCAATGGTTTTTTATTCCTGGTTTGAGCTGCCTTGGAAACAAAAGTCATTCAAAAGGTGGCTTGCTTCTGCACTGGGATCAGTTTTGTTGGCTGTTTGACTGGCATTGCACACAAACGCTGGTTTTCCAGGGTCGGCCGTAACTCCTCATACAAAACCAACCATCAAGCTGCCACAATGTCACTTAATGCAGAGTATTGCTGCACAACCTTCACTAACAAACAGAAGCAGCTGGATTCCTCCCAGCGCTGAGGAAGGAAATTTCTCTCTATGGCCGATGTCTTTCACTTCTCCTGCTCTTAGTTATAAATATTCTAGTGCATGAGCTCAGATGAATAATGCTCATACTACAAATAACTAAAGCCGAGGAGCTCTGTATTTAAAGGTGAAGAATCATTTATTTCAGAATAGAAAGAGCTTTTTTCCTCTTTTTTGTTTAACAGCTTTCAAATGTGAACAAAGACTTGTGGTTTTATTTTTAAATCTAGAAACTCAGGTACAGATTTCTATCCAGCTCAGGTTTTAAGACAACATTAAATACTTCACCAAAAAAACAAAACAAAACCAACAACAACAACAACAAAACAAAAACAAACAAACAAACAAACAAAAGGGCAAGGAGCCCTGTAACTATGGACATGAATATATATCATGGCAGCAAAACCTTTCTAACTGATCATTCTGTTTTCAATTGACCTCATCTATGCTGGTTTTTTTTGTCTTCTGTGCAACTCCTCCATTAAGAAATTTCTATGATTGCACAGTTCAAATCCACACAGGGAGTCTGAGATTTTATTGTTCCTCTTTTGTGAGGCTGTGGTTAGTAATGACTTTAATGCTTCATAATCCATTTGTAGTCTAGTATCTCCTTGGAGAAGACAATTTTGTGTCTTCTCTTTACAAAATATCTTATCAATAAGTCTCTTCTTGGCAGAGCTGTACTGGTTTAAACCCAAGAATAAGGACTTAAATAAACATAGGAAAGATTGGCTTTGAGTAACTTGCCATACACTGCAGACACCTTTATGTTTTGAAAGTGCTTGAAGTGAAAAGAAAAGCTGGATTTTGGTTTTGTTCTCCCATAAAATGATTTTGAGAAGCAATGCTAAGAAAATTACGAGGAGTATCAGTGATAAACATCTCTGGCATATCGAGGGATTTATTCATTAGGGACAGTATGACATAGAAACACACAAACTGATAGGATTATCCATGCAGATCTTGCCTATGGCCCTGCTCAGGATTGTCTTGTTACTGCAGCTATTTAGCAGGGAGACTTTCCAGCCCCTGCCAAACTGCTGCAGGCCAAAACCAGTCATTTTGCATTTGGCTGCTACCTGTTACCATTCCTTTCTTTTCCAGCTAGTAAGTGCCTTAACCCCTGTGGTGCCTGCTCTATTTTCTTTCTTCGGTGTTCGCATTAAAATGGGTCACAAAACTTCTGCATTGTTGAATGGGGACCATGACTATGGAAAAGCAAAAAACTTAACAACTTTAAAGAGGCTACAATTTAATAGCTGCATCTTTGCTTGCAATGTTTAACAAGATATATATTACTAGTTTTGCAGTTCCTCATGCAAATTCAAACGCCTTCAGATGTGCCTTTTTCCTAGGCATAGACACTGCCCAGCCACCAGCTCCAAAACCCAATAGCTAGCTCCTGTAGACACATTGGTGCTTCAGCAAAGCAAGAGGAGCAGTGCCTTTAAAAGGGAGGCCCACTGCAGTAATAGGTCTGACACTCCAGTAAAGAGCAGGAATAAAAACATCAAACAAGTTCTATCAGGAGAAGGCTGGCTCATGTAATTATGAGCCTACATAAATGTTTAAGATTATGCATGACTGTCAATACACAATGGACTGTCCATGTCATCAGTGGAGGACTTGGACACAGATCAAGCATAGAAACTTGTTCGTGTTTTCAGCTTGTGCAATGTCATTTGTTCATTTTAAATCAACATAGACTGTCTCCAGCCCTCCTTAGGTTTGTCAGTCCCTAAATTACTTTCCTCACTCTTAAAGTATTCCTCTATAATACTATGGGGATCATCATTGTAATGGCTTTGAAAGAAATCCCAGCAAGTCCAAAGACTCCTCTATTTGAAGTGCCATGGGCAAGCAATGCATTACCAATGCATCCTGTCACTGGCAGCCTTATTTGTCGCCCTGCTCTGGAGCTGCAGCCCAGCTCACTGTCTACACTGTGTGTGTGTGTGTGTGTGTAATTTAGGTCCAGATTTTGCTCCACAGCACTTGTGTTAAATGCTCTGGAGAATACATTTGCAACACCAAATCTCTCTCTGTTTATATTCAACCTGCATATCATGTGTTTGTCAATTTAAGTAGTATTTTCCAGTTCATTTGGGTAAGCACGAAGAATGGGTTACACCAAGCTTCAGATAACATTGATTCAGGAACAGGCATGAAAATTTTCACACCTATGGATTAAAGCCAAAGCTGCTTTTCTGTTTGAATGTAACAGTACTTTATTCCTGTTACCACCTGAACCACCCGGCTCCAATTTTGCCAGTTTTGTCACAAAGAACTGCCCAGCACCTCTGGCTGGGATGTGCTTTGTGCTTTTCACCACCACGTGCCATAACTGTATCTTTGTTAACAAAGGCCTTCAGCTCCTCACACTCTTTGTTACGATCTGGATCCCACAAATACTTGGCATCTCCAGAGTCTTGCTTGGCAATTGATGATTCAAACAGCCATGTCAGACACAAACTTCCTCACTTACTCCTCTGTTCTCAGAGGCTTTGCGCCACCTCCCTATGTGCTGGATCCCCAACCATCACACCTTCTCCCTGCCTCCACACCACCCTGGCTTTGCACCCACTTCGCTTCATTGAACAAAACCCTACCACCCTTTACTTTAGATCTAGCAGTTATTTCTAAAGCTGCTCAGAGCCTCTACTCATCTCCTGTTGTCCCCTAGTTCTATCATTTGGGATATTCATGCAACAGTGGTATAGCCCTTACCCTGAGAAAAAGCTACTAGGCTGGGGCAAATAGACATACAAGTATTCTCTCCAATACCAGTTATGTTGGATGCATCATAGCCTAACTGCATCTCCCAAACTCTGGTACTCCAAGCACTGAAAAATGTTTAGCTGCATGCCTTTCTCCATAGCACATCCTTTATGTTTTTGTTCTTATATATTTAATTTTTACTCCCTATTTGATTAAAATGTTTGCATAACAAAAAAAAAAAAAGACTCTACCAGCTAGGTAGCAAATCCACTCTTTTGGGTTTCCCCACTTCTGCAGTGGTTCACAGTACTAAATTTATTTACCTCCCAACATTTTACTTTTTCCAAGTAAGTCATGAAAAGTTTCCCTATGCTTGTGAAAACATTCCTTAATTCTTCCTCAGTTTTTTTTTTTGTCCCTTCTCCTTGAGGGAATACACTGCCCTGGACTAGATGGATCTTTTGCTGCAAGTGCTCGCTGCTCACAAGGAATTCCCCAAGCTGGCAGCGCTGCCATCCTCTGCCCAGTGTTCCACAAAGGTATCCCTCCTCCCCTGCATACAACCACTCCATTGTGACATGTGGTATAATCAAGTCTTACTTAAAAAAAGCATACATATTAGTGTCTGCAGTGATTAGTTTTTGACTATGCAAAACCTATGTTCAAAAGATCCCTTCTGTACAGCATGCACTCAAAAAAGCTTCATAAAAATCTAAAGCCATACTTTTTACATACATATAAGTGTGTTTATGTGCATATATTTAGATAATCATATATCATTTAACTTTTTATCCTCCCCCAAAAAAACAGTTTCTGAAGCAGAATAAATAGCATCCATTTGCCAAAGTATGATCCAACAGCAACTCCTCTCACAAATGCTCTTTATTCTTAGTGCAGGGAAATAATTTCAGTCTGGAGACTATAAAATCCATTTGTAGTACAAAGTATTTGATTAGGTTTCTTTTCACATTCAATAAGTTTGAACGTGACTAAGTGACAACATTTTGTTGAAAGCTTTACATAGCTAGCAATACCTCTACTGCTTATTGTCCTGTACACTGAAATAATGACTGTCACCAGTACGTTTGCCTTCATACATCAGAAGTGAGCTTAATGTGGTTATATAAAGCTTAGCATTTTAACATTACCCTAAAAATAAGCTGCTGATTTAACATGATTTAAGCACAAAGATTTCAAAGCATTGAGACCAAGATCAATATGGGCCTGCAATATAATATTTTCATGCTTGCACTAGCCTTCTTGCTGCTGACTGTACATGGCAAGTGGTCCATACAATACTGAAGAGAGCATCTCAGCGATAAATGCTATGAGCCTAGGCTCTGAGCTGTACTGCCCATGCCCTTGCTTCATTTACATGACACCACTGAGGTCTGCCTTTACATCTTCCCATTTGTTTGCATGATCCCAATTATAACTAAATTTAACACCAAAATTTAAACAATATGGTTCAGACAAGCGAACCATATTGAACAACAATGTAATTCAGAACTGGATGCTTAAATTAAGCCAAGAACACACAATTTGAATAATGAAGTCTTTTAAAGATGAGATTCAGTTTTCATTGTATTTCTATTCTTGCTGCTTAATCAAACCCACATGGAAAGCATTGTGCTTAATGAAACTACAAAATTAATATTTCAACAGACCAGCCTCTACATAAACCCACAACTGAGCATAAATTGAACAGGTTATTTAAAAATATTTTTGAAAAAGCCTTTTGAGAGAAGTACCCTCCTGCAGGCTTGAGCATGCTTTCTCTTCCCTTCCAGGAGCGATCTGGAGTGAGGGCAGCTCTCCTCGACCACCGAGCTTTGTCTCCATGCGCTATTCCCTGCTTCTCAGTTCTGTCTCCGATTTGGCTGGCTGAGAACACATCAGGTTGGAAAACAACGTTGTCATCATCCATGTATTTCCTCAAACAGTCACTTATGATGCTGTTGTCTGAAACTTTTACCTTGGAGGACTTGTGAGCCTCCCCCCCCCTCTTTAGAACTTTATTGTTATTGTTTACTGTGCAAGGGTTAAACACGGCTTGACTTTCTTGGCAGTGCTCTGTAGCATCTCCTCTTTCTCTCTGAAGAAGATAGTTAAGCATAGTTTGTTTGCCAACAACAACTCTTTGAATACTGCAGGTCCTTATTGGTTTAGCTTAGCTAACCATATTTGAAATAATGGATTTATATAGTATGATAAAAGCTGTAAGAATCCAGAATTTGAAGTCCACTTTATTTTCAAATTAATGCACAGCATAAATTAAAAGGCATGTTATGTAACTATAGTATTTTTATGAACATTATGTTTCAGGTACTTAAAGTATCTCAAGAGTCACAGGCTCCTTTCACACAGTGTAATCACACGTAAGGCTCCTGAATTAGTTTGGTCAACGTACAGTCTGGCAGTTTAAGTTTAACATCTTGGAAACTGCTTACCAAATCGTGATCACATGGACATCAAAGTTCACAGCAAAATCTAACTCCTGCTCCTCTGGCAACTTGCATGGCCTTTTCTACCCACCACCCTCTAGCCTTTTCCTCTCCCCCTTTCTGCTTCTCCCCACAGCTGTATCTACATCTCCTCCTTTCTCCCGGTCCCTCAAGCCATACCTGCAGGAGAGCACAGTAAAGCATCAGCAAAGCAAATATTCTCCAGCATATTTCCTCTTCAAGGCAAGGACTAGAAGAGTTTACCTTTAAGAACTAGTGTGAAATGCACCTTTTCTCCAAGGTTTGCTCTACACTTTCTCTACAAGGCTTGCTCTACATCAGGTTCTTGCCTTAATGGTTGTAACAGGGGATATAGCAATGCAACTCCCTGAAGACTAAACACAAGTGACCGTGAAAAGGAATCAGTGCAGCCAAGCAGATATTCCTTGTCATTTTTTGAAGCCTTCATGCCTACCTGACACTACTTGGTAAGAGAAAACACACCAACAGATCCTTTCCCCTTCAACTGCAGCAAATCCTCACCTCAACAAACACTTGCACTGGCAAGGTCCTTCCCTCCTATAGGGGAGTGTGATTTGCCATGCCCTGCTATGACTTTCCCCACCTCAGCACAGCTAATTTCCCCTGGGGAAGGGGCAAGAGGGCAAGGAGCAAGTCTCACTGGTGCGGTTTGGTTAAGAGCTGCAATCACACTAGGAATATGTTGTCTGTCTATTAACATCGCTGCACCGGGAAAGCCGTACGCAAAAGAAACCTCTGAGCTTCAGTTGCTTCCTCCCTTGGGCCCAGCCATGAGTGAGGAATAAAACTCACTGTTTGTAAGAGATTACCAGTCACCCAGGGAAGTGAGAATTCCTCTGCATTAAACACACATTTAATCCTGTACTTTACTACTTAGGAAGGTTAAAGCAAAAATGTACTTCTGATGGGATTCAACTTTGTTTTATACACTCAAGCCTCAGCTCAAGCTAATTAACACAAAGTCAAAGCTGATCACTACGTGCTTTACATTGGATTTATTCAGAGTAATATTGATCTTCTGTAACCCTTCTCCCCCTCCACTTGATAAATGAAAGGATTATTCATGTGACAATAAGCAGCAATGGAAAAAAAAAGTGAGATGGGAAGACGACAGCAGGAAAGGTAAAATTGCTTTCTGGGTATAAAGCTAGGAAAAGAGTCACACAGAATTGAGCTTGGGAGGGATCTGCAGAGGTAATCCAGTCCAACCGCCCTGCTCAAGCAGGCCCACCTAGAGCCAGTTGCCCATCCAGACGGTTTTTTAATATCTCCAAGGATGAAGGCTCCACTACCTCCCTGGGCAACCTGAGCCAGTGCTCAGTCATTCTCAGAGTACATGGTTCCTGATGTTCAGGCAGTCTCCTGCGCTTCAGTCGGTGAATGAAGAAACTAAAGGATGAGAGCTGATTGCTTTATCTATGTATGTTTCCCCAAACTAAGACCATCCTTTCTCTGCCTCTTCGGGAAGCAGCACCTGAGGGAACTGTTATATAGTTGGTTACAATTTTGGGACATGCTAATGGGAGCTGGGAGTCAGTACGGCAAAAGCGATAGCACTCTCTGTGACTGAGCTTATTGCCTATATAAGAATTAAACACCTCTGAAGCCACCCAGCTGCCAAAATACAGAGTATTAAACAGCTTTGGCTTGCCTAAATAGGACTACTCCACAGCTTAAATACACTGTTGTTCATTAATTTGAGTCTATTATACTGTTAATGATGTTCCCACAACTAGTGCTCCTGCAAGTTGCTACAAAATACAAAAAGGATTTTACTGCACAAGTGGAACAACATTCAGGATTGAGACTTACTTTTATTAAAATTAGCAATGCATCATTTTACTACAGCTGAAGAACATTCACAGGAGCTCTGCAAGAGACCAAGCGTTGGTGCAAGAATGTAGTTTCCAACACTTAAGAGGTAAAAACCACCAGACAGGGTAAAAACTGCCATTTGACAAAAGGCAGTGTTGCCTCACAGCCCAGCGGAACTCAAAGCAGCAATCGTTCACCAATAGTCTAATGCTGTTTTTTTCACTGAGCTCAGGACTTTGTACACTCATTTCAGAACGTTTATATATAATTCAGCAAGTAATTACTTTTTGTGTTGGCTATACAAAGCCAAGTTTCAGCACCCTTATTCTGCAGTTAATTAGGATGAGGTTTCAGTACAACACCTCTAATATCTTAAATATAGTCTCAACTGCACCAAGCTATTTTAAACTGCATTAGCACCAGTATTCAGAAAAAAACACTACCTGGTCATAGCAAAGGTTATTTCTAGAGTACAGTAGGCACAACTGACACGTGGTTGAGTTCTTAGCCTGTCTATTACACAAAGAAAATAGCCTTATTTGAATGGCATTTGCCAAGTTTTTTTTTTGTAACTTCCACTTCTCTCCCAGAATAAAATAGAAAAACTTGGGATTGCTTAGCAGCTCCAGTTTCCACTCACTCTTAGCTCAACGCCCTCTTTCTACCAGGAGGGGTTTGCCTCCTCCAACTCCAACTCCAAGGCAAATCCTTCACTACGAAGTGCCATTGACCTACCTCAACCACTGCAAGTCTATGTCCCATTCTGCAGATGACAGGTACCCACAGCCTTGTGTTGATAACTTAGGTATCCTGCCAAATATTTCTACCCTGTGTCCCAAGATTTAGAGGAAAGACCACTGCTACCACTAAAAGCCCAACAAAGGAGACTCCAGAACCTGCTGCTCTGGGTGGGCTTTCAGTCTGTGTGGATCCTCAGAAGTTTCTTGAGCATAGCTGCCCAGGCAGCAGATAAATATAAATATCCCAGCGTTTTCTGGAGTCTGTTCATGACTTCCAATACTTTATTTGTATTTCATTGGACTCTATGGTCTATTTATATATTGTTTATCATACAGTTGCTAGAAGTCAGCAAGCCTACTTCTATTTCTAGTAGAACAGTACAAGTTAGTTCTATGAAAACACACATGAAAAACTTGTCCCTGTAATCCAGAAATGCTGTCAAAAGATGAAAAGGACAAGAGTTAGATTTTTTGCTTAAAACTTCAATAGCTCAAAATCAGATCTCCAGAAGCTAAAATAACCACATTCCTCAACTCTGTCAGGTCCAGTGGCATCCTGAGACTAACCAGCTACAGGCTGTGCAGCTTGCCTTTACTCTGTATTTCCTGTGCTCTTAATTATTCTCCCATCATAAAGCAAACTAAAGTGTTTGCCATTTAACATGCACCCTGCCTCACCATCACTCCCAGCATTGTAAGACACAACTAAATCTTCAGATTGCAAGGAGATCCTGACCCAGAAAAGACAAAAATACAGAAGATAAGTTTTTATGCTTCTAAAATGTCTCTTTTTAAATTCTGAATTCAAACTTCAGCACGCTAAGTAGACTTTAAGTAGGTACATACAGCTGAATCAATACACGCAGGGAGTCTGGGCCACGCTCAGATGCATTCAGCCTCAACCTTCAGAGCACTTGACAGCAAACTCCTTTCCTGTTCTCCAGCTTGCAGAACAATAAATAGGTGGGCATCATTTCTTTAGCCTCAGCCCCTTCAAATAACAGGCCTATATATACTATTTTGGAAATTTGTGTAATTTATCCAGCATGTTCATTTGCCACTCTTCCAATGAGGAAAGGACCGTAATTGGAACAGACACACTAAAGTATCAGGAAGCACACAAAAGAAAAATAAAGCTGTAGTTTTAAAGTACGCCTCCAGTGATGTACTGCCTAACAGAGAAGCAGAAGATGCCAAGAAGTCATCGGAAAATAAAGTCATACCAATACACTTACAGTTTCTCATTCAGACTTGTATTTCGAATAGCATCACCAGTGTTTTTCCTGTTACCAATTCCTGCATCATCTTAATCAAACACTACTCTTAAAAGGTTAGTCAAAACTCTTCAGCTCCCATTCAAGGCCTCAAGCACCACTATAGCCCTCAAGCTTACTTTCAAAAGTCTTACGCTGCAGTGAAGTGAGAAAATTCAAATGCCAGGGGACTATCAGATCACATACATTTCAGTGCAAGTATAAAGCACAAAATGGAACTGTTGAGCTCTTTTCTAGTCCCACCTGAAAGCCACATGATTTCCTGTATCAAAGCAGAAGTGCCACCAAAAGGTCACTATTCAAGTATTACTTGTAGGACAGGAGGTACAACATGCTGCAGACGTGTGGCAAGGACAAATGAGGGCTACCAGGAGGCCAAGTGTTACTCACCTTGCTTTCATAGCTGGTCAGCTTGGCCACTGGGGAACTAAAGCAGGCAGAAAATTGGCTCCAGCTGAAACATGTTGAGAAAAAGCGGACAAACTCTTCATTCCCAACACAGCTGGACTCAGATTTGCGATCTGCCATCACATCCAGTCCAGTGCAAGAGACTTCAGGATCCCCCCTCCCCAACCCCCACCATTCTGGCCTGAATTTATACTGAAATAAGCTAAGATCCGAACACATTACGCTTACCCTGAAAGAGTAAGTGCACGCTCCAGCCTGTGAGTTTCCAGAACTGTTAAGAATCTACAGTTTTAATCACTAAATCTGAGTATCTAAGAAAACTTTTTAAGATCTACTGCCCCCCTCAAAAAAGGCTATTTAGTTCAAAAATTGGAAACTGCTATTTGCATTAAATATCCTTCTAGGCAGGAACCACCCCTAAACACAATAGAGTGGGACCTTAGCCCTGACAGTACAAGGTGTTTCCCTGTAACTGCACTGATTGAACAGTTGCAGACACCAGATTTCCAAGTCCTTTTTAGCAGACGTCACACTGCACAACATAAAGCAGCAGGCAATTGGCCAAAAATGGTTAGTGAAAAGGATTCCTTAAACCTCCAGCATCCAAATATAGCCTTAGCTGGTCACATGGGCTGCCATACAGTAAGTGCTCCTCACTTTACCTACCCTTTGATTAAACTGTTTGAGCTAAAAATCATGTACTTAGAATAGCATTTCAGTTTCCAGCCCAATTCCATGAACTGTATAATCTTGCTGTACCTTCCACATTCAGATTGGCAGAAAGGAAAAGTTGATTTAGGCTTCTAGTGAGCTCAGAGGGGATCATTAGCTACAAAAAGCTAACATAACATGAGATCTCTAGCACGTATATTTATGTGTATACATATAAAACCAGCTTATCTGCCATACAATGCAGCAGCTGTGACTTACTTGCTAACAAACTCTACAGCACATACTGATTTTTAATTTTAAATAAATTGCCATACCTTACTCCACCTGACCTCTAGCAATTCCTGTTTTTCATATTACTCTCAGTATGATGAAAACTGATCAGCTGATCGCATCCACCTCACAAGAGCTCCACAGCTTAGTTTACACATGAAGAAACTCTGCAAAATTTCTTTAGAGAGCCGGGGCAGCTATTGTACTGTTGCCAGATTCCAACTTAAACTGAAAAAAGAAGTTGAGTTTGGCCCTTCCTTTCTCAGCCCTTAAAGCCATTGTTCATGTCGAGTACGGCGCAGGTGTCAAATAAGGTTATATTATAAAACCTTGCAACTGCACTAACAAAAACAGGTGTCACTTATCCTTTCAAAGCCTCCCCCCCTCCGGCATCAGTGAGGATAAAGCCTTGCAGTACTCACAACAGACCTTGTGATTTTCAGAGATGCAGAGGCTTGAAATTAAGTTGTAGCTGTCACTCAACAGAAGTTGAGGGTTTGGGGCTCCTAAAGAGGAAAACCACTCAACACCACAAGGCAAGGCCTAAACACTGAATTAGCACGCTTAGGTTTTCGCTAAGAGCACAAAGTCTTTTAGCCAGCTGCAGCCCCTAGTTAAATTACTGTTCTGCTACACACTTAAAACAAAGCACAGTTAGGAGCAGTGTCGAGCACGTTCACATACCCACCACCGATTCAGCCGCACCGAGCACCAGTTAGTTTCACATTTATGCCGGCAGCCAGGCCGGCCTGACTGCACCGAAATAACCCTCGGATACCCAGATGCTGTGCCTTTTTTTTTTTTTTTTTACCCTGGAAAAGAAAACAAAAAGAAGGAAGAAAACACCCAACAAAAGTTCAGAGCGGGAGGCCACGACGGCAAAGACTTTATTCCGAGGCTGCAGCGGGGGTTTGGGTGCTCGGGGCAGTGACGTGTCCACCTGAGGCTCCCGGGGCCGCCGCCGCCGCCGGAGACAAAGTTCTGTAGTGCACTGACTGCTATCGTACCCAGAGTCGGAGTGTCACAGAACTTTGCCTCCGGAGGCTCCAATCCTCCTCCTCCTCCGCCGCCGCCGGTACCGGCACCGGGGCCGCCTGCCAGCACAAGTTTCCCTGCCTGGGAGGGGAAAGGCGCACACGGTTAGAGGTGGGGAAGGGAGCCTCCCTCCTCCTCCTCGGTTCGGCGGAAGACCCGCTGGCCCGGGAGGGGGTGGGAAGAGATGAAGAGGTTTTTTTCTGTATTTTTTAGCTAAGCCCCCCCACCCCAGAACACGCACCCTCCCCCCCCCGAGCTAAGGGGCCGCCTTGCGCAAACCGCGG
>VZTV01110134.1:0-15017 GCA_013400875.1 Anhinga rufa
TTGAAAATCTCTAAGGATGGAGAGTCCAAGAGTGTTCTAGCCAACCTGTTTCAAGTGATTGTGGGGGTTTTTAATGTCCAGTGAGAATATCCATTATTATAGCTTGTTGTCTGTTGCACCTCCTCCACTCTACCTGCCAGCACTTTAGTTTTAACTTCCCAGTTACCAAAGAAAAGTGGTCTGGTCAAGAGGACTGTGAACTTTTGCACATGGTATCTGTATTATGGTTGAACTGGTACACCGTAAAGGACTTTGTTTGGACAGAGCCAGGGCAAACATGAGGTAAAGCATGCCCTCAGATGTTCACTGTAAACAGAGCATAGACCATAGCTTGTAAAGACTGAATTGGACAGAGTTCTGCTTCATAGAGAATCTCACGACTTCATTATTAGCTTGCTTTCTAAGGCAGAAGTAAAATAGAATTTTGAAATTTACTGTGAAAGGGAATGGAGCACCAGCTCTAGGTTGGTCTGCTTGCTGGAATTTCCCAGAGGTTATAGTAAATAGGAGCTTAATTTACTGGGAAGCTTGAAGCCTGGAAACAGATTTTCCAGCAGCTCATTATCCAGCTGGTGTAGGGGCAGATGAGAGACAAATCCAAACAGGCTTAAAAAACTGCCTAGCGGAGAGGGTACCACAAGACCTGTCTGCTCAAAACCAAAGGGTTTCCACAAAGCAATTCAATTCTGATGAATGAACAAATTCCAGTAGGAAAGAAATAAGGATCTTCAGCTACATTACTCATGGTAATGCAATTCCAACTATTCCCTGAATGTCTTTTTTGAGATTCCCTTGACAAACCATGGCCTTGACATTCTCCTCTCCTGACAGAAACAGGATTCCTATATATATGTTAAAAGCCATTTTGTACCAATAATGACTGCCAGATGTTGTGAGGAGATTCATCAGGAAACATCCAGGATGGACATTTTGCTCTACGGAGTGGTGCCACCTCGGAAACCTTGCTTCCGTGTCTCCGCAGCACCTTGCCTGTGATGTTGCAACTTGCTACTGTATTCCAGCTGCAAGTCTGAAAAAGCTGGGGCAGCTTATTTAAAGCAATTGTTCTCTCCAAAGTACAAAAAAATGTACAGACATAAAAGTGACTGAAAAATCAGGCCCAAGCATTCTAAGAAAAAAATAAATGTTTATTCATATGCATTTTTATTAGCAATAATTGGAGCTCCACTACAGTAGGTAGATGCTATGATAGCATTATTAAGATACAGGCAGTGCTGTACAGCCTCAATGAGGTTGAAGTGAAATATAGTAAGAAACACATTAAGTGACTTGTCCAGACCTACAGTTAAAAATATTTCTTGCAGTCAAGAGCCAGTTATGCAGGATTATCCTATAGTTATGGGAACAGGTTAAGGAAGCTGAATAGAAATGTTTCAACCTACTATTTATCCTCAAAGATAAGAAGATGAAAAATGGACTCAGTATTTCTCAGTGCATGGGTCTTCCACATTGCACAAGATTTTAGCAAAAGAGTATAGAAGTCAAGTTAATGGGCTGATGCCAGATGCTCAATCAGATAGGAAGGAGGTTTATACATTCTAGGAGACCACACACAAAGCCTTCACATGTGTGTACATAAAAAAGGCATAGCTAATGAATCCTGCAGACAGGAGGAATTTTAAGACTGCGTTACGAAACAAATTAATGGAGAAGGCAGTTGTTAGTGTTCTGAAAATATGTTAAAGAATAAACTCTAAAGAAATGGAGTCTTCTGGTGTCTAAAAGACTTTAATGATAGCCGAGGCTTGGAAGGTGTCATTGCCTTTAGAACTCATCGCCTTCCCTGGAAGAAAGGACTGTTTTTAGCTCTGTGGTAATTGTAGGATGTCTTCCCACACCAGAGTGAAGATGATTATCTCCAAACATAGGATAAGTTGCCTATCCCCAGACAAATAACAAGACATTATCTTTCTTTTCCAGGCAACTAATTAAATAGGCTCAAGCTGTAACCATGTGTGTACAGTAATTTCTACATTATTGTAGTTACAAAAATTAGTGTCAGGTACCAAAAGGAGCAGGAATAAAGAATGCATTGTTGAAAGATAATTAGGTAATTATTACCTAAATATCCAGAAAAGTATATTATGTTTGCATTGTAAAAATGCTTACTTACTGATTATCTACTTCTGCCACAGATTTTTATCACCTCTCTCTCTTGTTGTTTCTCTTTCTGTCTGGCTTGCTCTATGCCATTGTGCAATACTTGGACCCCAAACCTTGCACCAAGTTAGGAATGCAAAGTCAGTGAGTGCATTTCCAGATAAATTTCAAAGCTTTTTCATGCATTTGCAAGCCAGAGAGGGAATGCAAAATTTGGGTTTTAATGTGTTGAAATGGAAATTTACCACTCAAAACACTCCTGTCTCCTGGGAGGCATTGCCAGGACTCCTTAGCACAGTACAGTGGAAATATCCATCCTTAAAAGGAGAATGAAGTTGAAGAATGTGTAAATATAAATCTAAACACCCAAAGGCATCCTGGGTAATGGTCCAAATCATTCTTTCATCATCAGATGGAATGGCTTTTTGAAGGAAGAGGGATTTTCCCATCTATCTTTAAAATGAGTCAGAACAGGGCCAGCTTTGACCCTGGTTTACAGTCCCTGATTGCACTTTCTTCAGAAACCATCACTTCCTTTTGTCCTCTCTGTGAACTAATAACTTGGCAAACGGCAGCTGGTCAAGGAACAGCAATCCACAGTAATGCTGAAGACATTTGAAACATTGGTGTACAAACAGTTTTGTAGGAGAAATACCAGTATCCACTTTTCTGATACTAGGTATAGTTGTGTTCATAAACCCATCTCTGCAGTACCTTGCAAAGGAAGCAAAGATTATTCCATGCAGTTACTGCATTTCCTCCCTTATTCAAAAAGGTGATTGTGGAACTAGTGGCCTCAGCAGAAGCCGGTCATTATTTCAGGACCTCTTCTGCAAACCACCTGCAATCAGCTTTGAGGGTTACATTGCAAATGCCTCACAACCATAACTGGACAGCAAGCTTGCCAACATCTAGCTGATGAGTTGCTGACCTGAGAAAATAAAAATCAGATTTTAGCATAATGTTTCCATATCTAAAGGATTTTCCACATTCAAGTGGTCTAGTGCTAAAGTTTTCAGACAATGTCTGCATGGAAGATTTTGGAAGCTTCTTGGGATCATCCTCAGTCTTCCCAACAATGCAATTTCCCTACACGTGCTATTTATTTTGTACCAGGAGTTGCACTGTAAGCGTCTATGCCAATTTACTGTGAACATTTTGTTCTCATTCTGTCCACTCAACAATCTCCCCATATTTCAGGCATACCTTTGAGTGTCTCTCAAAGAGCCCGGCTAATGCATGGGTCTTTTCCTATGAATGACACTGTAAATGTAGACATGAGAGGTGCCACATGTAAGCTTTTGGGAAAGCAAGTGATGTGCTGGAATAGGTGTGAGCATATGCTGAAGGCATAGCTGTTCACATAGAACCAGTTTCCCAGCTCAATGGAATTCAACATAGTTCCATCACCTTGATGGAATTATTTAAATTTATACCAAGTCTATCAGCAGAAAGCTAACATATTTCATCTTAGTACAAAAGAAACAACATCTTCTGGAGTCTGGAAGTGCAACTGAGCACATTAAAGGGATTATTGTGACCAACTATATCAACAATCAGTATTGAAAATGTATTTTTATAGTATTTATTGCTGGAGCATTAACAACTTAATTTCATATTTCCCCCTCACCATGTTAAGTCATTCAGTTCTCAGCTCCCTTGAATAAGATAATTATATTTGGAAAAATTTTGTTTGATGCTTCATCTTGATGCATAGAAGCAACTTCTCATTCTGTGGTTATGTCAATTAAACAAATATAATGAAAATACTTCTAAAAGTAATGAGTGAACATGTTTAACTCTTACTTCAAGTTGAGGCTCAAAATTATTTGAATACCTGTAGGGTTTTTTCAGCATTGCAGAGTGTAAATTGCTACATAAGTTACAATGCCAGAAAAATGAATCCAAATGTCCTTCCCCTCAGAGGGTGGTTTCCATGCCAACCTCCAACTTTTATTACGGGATAGTTTAGCTGCATAACTGTTCCAAAAGTTATGAGGTCTAATTTTTATAATAGCAAAGTAGTTTTTCTCCTCATATTGTAAAATTGCTGAACCATTATTGAGAATATTTTCAGCAATAAGGCCACTCTTGGACAAAGCCTTGACAATTTCAGCTTCAGAAAGTTGCGGAATAGAAGCTATTACACAATCTCAGCTATAATAGGCATCATTATTCCCTCTATAGCTGCATCCTAACTGGCTTTGTTGTGGCCAGTAGAGGTTAGATATTGTTAGATCCTGTAAGCAAGGAGATTTAGAAAGAGGAAGGGACCTAACTACCACTTTATGTTCCAAATCCACAAAGGTAATGTGGTACCCATTCCTCAGTGTAGTTGCTGGGAATTAGATGGCTAAATTATTTTGAACCATACATACTTAAATACAAAATTTAGAAGACCGAAAGTCCCATGTAACCCTTGAGGTCGCTACATTTCTGTAAGTCTAGGAAGTGCCCAGTTAGAAGGAACAATTTAAAACCAGATGTCTCCTATCAATTCTGTCTTTGTCAAGAAATAATATGTCTGTAGTGGCTGTCCCTTGATGTTTCCTGCTAAGGGTACTGTGAATTGTCTAGGTAAGCAAAGCAGAGGACATGAAGCTAAGTCTTCCACACCCCAGCAGAGTGAGCAAACCACTAAGCCACTGGGCTTTGAGGGGGTTCAGAGGGAAGGAAATAATTCTGCGTGAAAGCCCATGTTCAGCAAAAAGTTTCCAATGTAACCCCTAAACCTGGCAAGTGATTCGGTGAGGAAGAAAACCATATTATCATTTTGAAAAGGAAAAAAACGGAACTTAGAGATGAGTCAAATGAAAAGAAAATAATCAAAAGTGTTTTCTTTAGAACAGTCTAGGGCCACAGAGAAGGCTGGGAAGGGGTATGTCCCCACCCCTAATGGGTGAATTCCTCAGTGCATTTTAAAGGCAGATGAAGTGGCTCTACTGACATTACTAACATTACTACCCTTAGGTAGCCTTTCAATTGCTAAGGCTCAGCCACTCCTCTGATTCCAGCTGTGTCACTTCTCTGAATCTAACTGTTTTTGGAGAATTTATCAAGTACAGCTTTTCTCTGTCAAGAGAGATTTTGAACAAGAGCTTCTTGTTCAAAAAAACATGAACTTTTCCTCAGGAACAAATATACTAACATGGATGAAATTTCTGGTTAGAATGAGAAAGACAGCTCCACGACTCCCAGACAGCAGGTAGCCTAGGGCTCGGGGCACTCATCCAATGCAGAACAAGGTATGCCTTGAGATTGCAAAACATTCCTGAAGCAGAGGGGAAACTCCAATTCTTCCCCAGTTAGAAATCATGGAAAACATATGTAAAATGAACCCTTCTTCAACTTACAGTAAGCTTTCTTGCATTTAAAGTGATAAAATTATTTATGTCTGAACTGCATTATTATGTCCTGTTTTTTTCTCTTTACACCTTCAGCATCACATTCTCATCCATCAGTAACTGATTATCGTTGCGGAAAGCCTTTTGTTTTGTCCCAAGTTGCACTCCTTGGAAAGTCTTGCTATTTTTCTCCAGTTCACCGATTTCTTTTCAAATTCAAATCCTGTGTTAAATTTCTTCTCTCTTTATGATCTGACCTCTCATTCCTGTCCCCATATGCCCTCTAGTTTTATTGAGACAACTTTGTGCTCGGAAATACTTAATTTGGTTACTGACTTGTGGGAACACTGAAGCTTTGTGATTAATTGATCACACTATGTATCCCATGCTGGCAAGCACTTCTGTGCCACACAGGTCTAGGTTTTCTGTTCTCATCACTTAAAAAAATAATACACAAAACCAGAACCACTCAGTGCTCCTCTTTAACATATCCATAGATTTTATTTCAAATAATCAGTGTTTCATATGCATCGAAGTCATACATTTCAAAAGATACTTGATAGTCTCAAGTGCTCTTCAACCTCTTATGTTCCTCCTCCATAGTCAAGTATTGTATTAGGACACAAAGCTACCAATGGTTTAAAGAGCCCTACAGCAACAATGTGGCAATCCTATAACAAAAGAAAGGATTCTTCCAAAAGAGATGGTGCTTGAGGCATTCAGCAGCTTGCCTGTGTGAAACCATTCATGGTTGGTGCTCCTTGCCCAAAAAAACTGGCGTGCCACTGTGTGTACTGGCATCGTGCCATCCTAGCAGATGGGCATAAGTATAGGCAGCCAAGAGACCATATATGAACATCAAATGTTTTTTCTAAGAGCATAGTTCATAGCCAAGAATGTTTCAGTGGTTAGCTGTTTTGGCAGTGTAGTCCAGAAGAGCAAGCCAAGGAAAGGCAAGGACCCTCAAAGTCACCCATTTTATAAATGACAAAACTTACAGTTCAAAGCAGTCGCAAAAAGTGTCTCCCCCAACAATTTATTGTATTCAGATACAAAATCCAAGTACAAGAAGTTGGTTGGGGTGCCACTGTAGCAAACTTTTTAGTTATCATCTGCTGAATTGCAATAGAACACTCATAAAGGTCCAAGGTAGGAAACTCCCACTTCACCCCAGGCTGATGGAGGTAGTTCACACTAAGTGGACGGATATGTGCCAGGGCACCATGTGGGCTGGCACCTCCCTGGGGGCAGGAGCAGCGGGGGCTTCCCATGAAGGCTGGCAGGGCAGAGCCTTGCAGCCAGGGCCTATCCCACCGCCCCCAGAGAGGGACCAGGGCAGGCCAGGGGGGCAGCTAGGGGCAGCCCCAGCCCACAGCATCAGCAAGTCTGTTGTGATGGGCCAGGTCCAAGGTCAAGCTGGGAAATCTCTCAGTGCTTGACAATAACTGTCCTCACTGCAGTTAACCACAACTTTGGATGCAACCGATACTAGAAAAACTAAAATAAGATTGCTTAATTTTTGTTGTCATGAATAGAACTTTTAACTTAATTTTGTGTAAAAGAAACTCAACAGTAGTATAAATTACAAGATTAATATTGGTATAAAGTATTTTTAGAGTAGGCTGATGTCCCAGGTCTCCCTGGTCTGTCCCTATCACCACCCCCATGGCCCTGCCTGGCAATCACAAGGCTCTGTTTGACCCTGGTTCCCCTCACTGGACCCGATGCTGACCCCCACCACAGGCTGACCCCTATCAGGGGGCACCACCCAGCCTCAACTTGGCCTGTCCCCATTCCTATGGAGGTGCCCAATATTTCTTTGTCTCCACCAGCTACAATGGTGAGACCACTGGTTTAGGTTAGGTCTTCAAGATATTTAACTTAGGGGCCCTCAACTAGGAGGACACCCAGTTAAACATCTTCACCGCCTGCTCTAGTTAAAAGAGAACCAGCATTGCAAGATCAAGCCTATGACAGAACTCTGGAATTTTCAGAACTTTCAATTTTATTTATTTTTAAAAACCTATGTTATAGCAATCCACTGTTTATGGTAAATGTGGTTCTTACCCCATTAGAGTTATAACAATTTACTGAGGAGCTCTGCTTCTCTCACATGGGGAAGACTTTGATTCAGGAAAAAAAAGAAAGGTATATGGTTCAAGCATCACACTGAACTCAACAAGATAAATCATGTCTTCATATACTTAAGTGTTTTGCTGAATCAGGGCTTGAGTATGTATGATCAGTATCATTGTTCACAGGAGTATTGTAAAGATATAAAATGATGGGCTGTATACTGAATGGAAAGGAGGAGCAAGAGGTATGAAAAAGGGCAGTTCTTTTCCTTCAGTGATGACATGTACTGGTTTAAGCTGGACTGTAGCAGACAAACCTCTGAGGTGGAATGTGTATCGTGCACCCATGCCTGAAATCCTCATTTTGTGTTGTTTTATGTAATATATAGCTATGCCAGGAATCATTATTGTTCTTTTGACTCTGTTTTGTCCATTCCATGGCTTCTGGTATGACATGTGAATTGCTCTCAGGATACTATTTGGGTATGTGTGGAAAGAATAAAAAAAAACCTACCTAGGCTATTAATATCACCTTTCTTTGACAATTAAAAATGGAATTCAGCTTTAGCATTCCAAATAGATTCCTAGGTTTATATACATTATTGTTTCTTTTGTTATTTTAAAATATTTTAAAATGTACTGTAAATGCATTTTGTTTGTATCTTGTAACCAAGCACTCCAAATCACTTCAAAGACAATTAAAGAGTACACAAGTGATCTCTATTCCACTTTCATAAAGCATGCCAACAGAAAAGTAATCCTGCTGCGGTGATTGAATATGCTCACTCTTATCCTAGCTAATCAGATATTAGGCCCATCCTATTACACATACTGGGCACAACTATAACCTGCAGTTTGCATTATTTCAGTTCACGGTATCACAAAATAAAATCGCATATCATAAAAATTTCCTATTGGTACAAAACACAGTTTTTTCCCTTAGCAGCAGAAGCAATCAATCTGGAATTAAGTACATTGCTGATTCACACTTCTGCACCCATTTCTAAGTTCAAATTCGATCTCAAATTTCAGATATCTGAAAGTGACTTGTGACTTAGCTTGTGACTTAGCTTCTCCACTCCACACCCATTATCACCCATAATACCCATGTTCCAATGAAACGCTACAAATGACTACCAGCAGCAAAAGGCTTAGAAGAAAACCATTTTCTCAAAGAGCGCTTCTTTACTAGAAAATAGTGTTCCCCCATTTTTGAAGAAAATTTAAATGGAGCATCTCATCCAAGTCAAAACATTGCATTTGGACATTTTTGGATAAGAATCTACTGAAGTTGTGTTTACAGTATTTTATAATTTATACAGCATTTTAAGTAGTTTTATAAACTAAAAAGACAAACTGAACCATAAAACAAACAAACAAAAAATTCAGACGTATGGGTTTTTTTTAAATAATAAAATTTGTTAACAAAATTTCCAGCTCTACATTTGAGAGATCAGATCCACACGTAAGAGATCAGACTAACTTGCTCTGTTCAGGAGGCTAGTATACTCCTCTCATAGGAGTTAGTCCTACACCATTAAAATTATTGCCACAGAAGAAAAATCACCACAAAACTAACAATTTTGATACAAAGTTTAAGACTATTTTTCTCTGAATTTCCACAGACAGAGCATTTACAGATATTAACACGCCAAATAAAATAATCTATAAATTAATCAAATTATTTATATTTTCTTTCTCATTCAGTAGGATAAATAATTTTGGTAATTAACTGTAAATACTTAGACAAAGTTGGATATTGAATTGATAGATCTTTTACTTACACACAATTGCGCTCTGATGCTACTTCTATAAGTGTAAAGCTATCAGTCATAATTAATAAATGCTCTGTGGGAAAAATTCAAGCCTGGAGTTGTGGCTCAACTAAATTCAATATGTTTTCCAGCTCTAAATTTGTCCTTTTTATTTTTACTCCTCAGGCTTTCCAAGGGCATAAACCAACTTTGCCCCTAAATGGTTTCATTTAAATTCTGCTTCTATTGCATTTTCTCACAACTCTAGAAGAAAAGCTACCTTTTCCCTTTCCACATACTTCAATCAGATGACAAAAAGCAGATCACTTGCTTTATTTCAGCCTTTTTTTTCCATTCCTGCTTTTAGATGAACAGCTATTGACTATACTAAAAACCAATTTAAACAACAATACAGTATTTAGGAACTTTGCCTTTGTCTGTTGGAAGCCAGCAAAGAATTCAGAAATCACCCTATTTGACAATCTTCTTAAGTTTTTAATCATGCTTCTGTGAATATTTTTACTCACCCTGAAATTTTCCATCTACCAGTAAAGCTGATTTGTCATTAATTCAGCAAATAATGTATTCTGAATACAATCAGTCAATAAACTTTACCTTTTCAATTGTCCAGAGTAATCCAAATACCCACAAAGGGCATGGATTGTTTGAAGAAAGTATGTAACACTATTTTTATCACACATAAATTCCACCTATCTATGTCAATATTGTTATTAATGTTATTATTAATATCTTTAAGAAGAAAAGCTGAAGCACTACAGCTGATGAATTATAATAAAACCATACTGCCACTCAAGAGTCATGCTGGCCTGTAGAAAATAATACATCCATAAGAAATCCCAAAATCCAAACAAAAAAATTTCATAGAACTCTTTATCAATTTCATCAAGAACTGTCTAAAGATAATTGGTGAATGTCTCTGCAGCATCCTAAAGACATTAATTTAAAAAAAAATGCTGAGAGCAACAAACAAAATACATAAAGAAAGAACCCTAAAAACTTGTGAAGTCCATCTCCCTGACTCAAGATGGGGACAATTCTTAATCTGTTCCAGACACCTGATTACCTGAATTGTTGTCCAACTTGTATGTAAAGGGCTCCACAGGTGACAATATCACAGAATCACAGAATCACAGGTTGGAAGGGACCTCAGGGATCATCTAGTCCAACCTTTCTAGGAAGAGCAGAGTCTAAACAAGATAGCCCAGCACCCTGTCCAGACGACTCTTGAAGGTGTCCAACGTGGCCAAGTCAACCACTTCCCTGGGGAGATTATTCCAATGGTTGACTGTCCTCAGTGTGAAAAATTTCCCTCTGGTGTCTAATCGGAATCTCCCCAAGAGCACTTGATCTCTCACTTGATCTCTCTGTTGCATCAGGTGTCACCTGATTGCATTTTTTTCATGCATGCAAAGAAACATTATAACCTGGGAAAAGGAAGTTATATTGAGTTTGGGGTTGGCTGTTGATTACATAAGGCTGTGAGATAAGGTAGTCATTCTGGGTGAAAGAGCTGTGAGAAAGAGGAACATTGTCTTGCTTTGACTGGTCTGACTGAATTTTATCTCAGCTGTGTCACTCCCTGGAAATCCAGCACCTGATTATATATCCTGACATAGATTTTCTTGTGTCTTCTCATGTTAGGATTTTTAGAGTTGGTGACAGAGGCTGTTTCCAGACATGTTCTCCAAATCCAGATTTTCAATTAACAATTTAGGTATACCACACCCTAGACATAAGGTAGCTAGATTCTCCACTCGTAAAATCAGAGTAAAGACATTGTCTGGAGCATAAACAACCTACTTTGTTTCAAGTTTCAGTTTTTTATCTTTAAATGGCCTGAAGATCTGCCCAGGATCTGCAAGATGCAAGATGTATCTGCAAGATGACAAAGGAGAGACAACAAGGATGTATCAACTCAGATCAATGTATCTATTTTTTGTGGTTCACCTTTCCTCCAGCTGGCTTAACTCAGAGCCTTTTTTGCTGCCTCTTAATCATTCTTTTTTAATGTTCACTGTATTTCTTCCCATCATTGCTGGTTATGTATAGAGAGGTCAAACTACAAGCGTACTTGCTTCATAGTCATTATAGTTTGCTAATTCCAAATGTCTTCATGCTTCACTGGATGCTAAGTGGCCTATTCTATGAACTCCAACAAATATGCTACAAAGATAAGTTCCAGATAAGTTGGCAGTTGTGGCCACTGATAATAAAAATCTTACATGAGGTCTTTGAAATTAGAACACCATTCTTGAACAACTGTGTTGGCTTATCGCCACAAAATAGAGAGGTGATTAAGGATATTGCTCTACAAAGTGATGTAATATATATCTTGTTTTCAAAGCCTCAGCATTTTTACCTATGACTTCATGACCTTATTTGATTTCAGCAAAAGTAGGTACTAATGAGAATGTATTAATCAGTAAATCAATCAAGAGAACTGATGATGGAAGACAATAGAAGGTATTATATCAAGGCTGGTAAATACTGTAGGTTTACCTACTGTTTTGGTCACACAAATTTTGAATGATATCTTGGAGTCCTTTGTAAAGACAGTTTCTGGCCTAAAAAAGGTATGCATAAATATATCTTCCTAAGTCTAGTGACTAATATGTCAGCATTAGAATATTGGGCAATACCATAAAATAATAATACTAAAAAAAAACCTAGATGAACTTGAGAATGATTAGGGAAAATGCAAAGTCAGTTAGACATACACAAGTCAATGTAACCAGATAGGATGTATCCAAGGGTGTTGAAGGAACTGACAGATGTCATTGCAGGGCCATTCTGCATCATCTTTTAAAGGTCATGGAAATCAGGGGCAATTTCTGTTGGCTGCAGAAAAGACAAATGCCACACAACTTCAAAAATAGCAGAGGACTGCAGGCTGATCAGTCTTACCTCAGTCCCTAGGAACGTGAGGGAACAGATCTACTTAGAAGTTATTTCTAAACTCATCAAAGACAGAAAGGTGATTGGGAGCAGCCAGTACAGGTTTACTAACAGCAAATCGTGCCTGACCAGCCTCATTCCTTCCTATGATGAAGTGACTGGTGTTATGGACAAGGGGGGAGGCATGGATTTTCTATGCCTTGATTTCATCAGGGACTTTCAAACAGTTCCCCATGCTCTCATCACGAAATTCATGCGTAGAAGCTGGATAAGTGAACAATAAAGTAGGTGGGAAATTGGCTAGACCGCCAGGCTCCAAGAATTACGACCAGTAGTGCAAATTCAACCTGTCAGTGAGTAACTAGCAGGTGCCTTGGGGAGCAGTACTGGAGCCATCACTGTTTAATGCCTTCGTTAATGACCTGGACAATGGGATAGAGTACACTCTCAGCAAATTTGGGGATGGCACCAAACTGGCGAGAGCAGTCAGTATACTAGAGGACAGGACTGCTACTCAGAGGGACCTGGACAGTCTGGACTGGCAGGAACCTCATGATGTTCAAAAAGAGCAAAGTGCAAGGTCTTGCATCTAGGATGGAATATCCCCATGCAACAGTATAGGCTGGGGCCCAGCCTTCTAGGATGGAGCTGCACAGAGACAATCCACATGGAGGTCCTGGTGGATACCAAGTTGAACATGAGCCAGCAATGAACTTTTGCAGCAAAAAAAGCCAACTGCCTCCTGGGATGCATTAGTAAGGATGAATCTAACAGATCCAGGCAAGGGATCCTCTCTATTCATTACCTCGGCATCTGGAGAAGCGTGTTCAGTTTTGGACTTCCCAGTACAGGACATTGGTATACTGGAGCAAGTGCAGCCTCCACTCCCCACCATCAAGGATGCTGGTCCCCAGAACATTCAAAGAGAGACTGAGAGCTATGCTTGCTCAGCCTGGAGAGGAGAAGGCTCAGTAAAACATGAAGAATTTCAGTTAGATACTAGGAAATATCTTTTCCATAAGGATGGTCAAATACTAGAAGAGGTTGCATAACAGTGTTGTGAAATCTCAATCCTTGGAGGCAGAATACTCAATGTGACAATGGGACATGGTCCCCGGCAACCTCACCTGATTGGACCTGCTTTGGACAGGAGGTTGGACTAGATGACCTCCAGAGCTTCCCTTCCAACCTAAAATATTCTGTGATTCTATGATAGAAATGTCTTGCTATCAGCAGCTACCTACTTTGCCTGTGCCTTGAGCAAGTGCCGATTTCTGTGTCTTCGGTGAATACTATTTCATGCTTAAATTTAGGGCTGATGGCACATATCGCGAAGATCTTTTGAAGACAAAGATAGCAGAGAGGAGAGACAAATACACTTTAACAGGAATTAAGGCTGGTAGAAATGAAACCTGCCCAGATCTGTATTCAAACTGCATTTCAATAACTTCTTTGAAAAGTAGAGAAATAAGTAGATCTGCCATTTTATTCATTAAATATCTTACAAATACTAATTAAAAAAAAACACCTCATATTCAGTAACTCCTTTGATGGCAGTATCAAGAAGAGCGAAAGGTGGTTCTATAAAGCTGTATTTGTGTGCTTTAGAAATAAATAAAAAAGGACAGGAAAATGCCAAAAGGCTCAAAGTAAATCTTTGAAAGAGAAAGAAGGTTCTGCAACTTTGAAGACTGATCTTAAAAAAAAATAATCTCTTTTGTTCTTGATATTTAACTAAAAGTGGAGAAGGGAGCATCAAGTGCTAAAAGAATTTGAGTGGGTTTTTTCTTAGTTTTCAGAGATCTTCTGACATTAACATGGTTTCTGCCCTATTNGGCAATACCATAAAATAATAATACTAAAAAAAAACCTAGATGAACTTGAGAATGATTAGGGAAAATGCAAAGTCAGTTAGACATACACAAGTCAATGTAACCAGATAGGATGTATCCAAGGGTGTTGAAGGAACTGACAGATGTCATTGCAGGGCCATTCTGCATCATCTTTTAAAGGTCATGGAAATCAGGGGCAATTTCTGTTGGCTGCAGAAAAGACAAATGCCACACAACTTCAAAAATAGCAGAGGACTGCAGGCTGATCAGTCTTACCTCAGTCCCTAGGAACGTGATGGAACAGATCTACTTAGAAGTTATTTCTAAACTCATCAAAGACAGAAAGGTGATTGGGAGCAGCCAGTACAGGTTTACTAACAGCAAATCGTGCCTGACCAGCCTCATTCCTTCCTATGATGAAGTGACTGGTGTTATGGACAAGGGGGGAGGCATGGATTTTCTATGCCTTGATTTCATCAGGGACTTTCAAACAGTTCCCCATGCTCTCATCACGAAATTCATGCGTAGAAGCTGGATAAGTGAACAATAAAGTAGGTGGGAAATTGGCTAGACCGCCAGGCTCCAAGAATTACGACCAGTAGTGCAAATTCAACCTGTCAGTGAGTAACTAGCAGGTGCCTTGGGGAGCAGTACTGGAGCCATCACTGTTTAATGCCTTCGTTAATGACCTGGACAATGGGATAGAGTANTGGGATAGAGTACACTCTCAGCAAATTTGGGGATGGCACCAAACTGGCGAGAGCAGTCAGTATACTAGAGGACAGGACTGCTACTCAGAGGGACCTGGACAGTCTGGACTGGCAGGAACCTCATGATGTTCAAAAAGAGCAAAGTGCAAGGTCTTGCATCTAGGATGGAATATCCCCATGCAACAGTATAGGCTGGGGCCCAGCCTTCTAGGATGGAGCTGCACAGAGACAATCCACATGGAGGTCCTGGTGGATACCAAGTTGA
>VZTV01110137.1:0-18509 GCA_013400875.1 Anhinga rufa
ATCTGAGGCCACAGGGAGGTACCCAGGGCCCCACAGACACCTGCTACGATTTTGAAGAATACTCAGTGGTGTCAGAAGTGTTTCAGGTGGAATCTCCACACAAGGCAGTCAGGCACTTGTGAAGGATTACTTAACTGAAAACAGAGCCTCGCAAAGCACATTTCAATTATTTTTTTTCTTGAAGCAGTTAGGATGGCTGGTATCATGTAAATGATGCTCTTTTTTTTTTTTTTAAAGAAATCAAGTAGTTTTGTTTTGCTTTGGTTTTGCGTTGGAAGGTCCTATTTTGAGTGGTTTACAAGTTTGCCAAATTTAAACACAGCAGTGAAACTATTGGTGCTGAGTGTTTGCCTCAGAATGTCTTTGGTTTGCTTAGTGATTTTTGTCTTTTTTTTTTTTTTAAACCTTAAAGGAAGTATGTTGAAGAGAAACAGAAGTCATGCAATTCTGAGGAATTTGGATTTATGATGGTCTTTGATGATCCATAGCTGAATGTGACTCTTCTTAGATCTGAAATGGACAAGCACAACTTTTTTTTTCTTTTCTTTTTTTAAATAATTTTGCTAATAGTAAGCAACCACTCATATATGGAAATTAAAATGTAATTAATGACGGATACATTTTGCCTGCAAAGAAAAGACTGAATTAAAATTTTATAGATGCTTCCTTTTTAAATACTCTGACTTTCAAACATTTGTTATTTGCAGCTTTAGCACGTTCTGATATAATGATTTGCAGTGTTAATTTTATACAAGTGGTTTGGGCTGATTAGTTGTTTATCCCTGTAAGTTGGTCACAAACATATAGCACAGATTGAAGGTGCATAAAAACACATCTCCCTCTAGAGACAGCTTTGTTTTGTTTCCTTCTTGAACTTAAAGCAAAACAGCATGAAAGCTTGGAGAAAACCTGACTGCTTTCTGTAAGAACAGTTCCACACTGGGTGATGGCAAGCCTGGAGGCAGGTGATTTCCGTGAGCTCCATCCATGTAAGGACTGGTCACAAACATTTTGTTTAACCCAGATGCTGCTTTTGGAAAGGAAAGAAGATTTGTTTTAACTTTTGCCCATTTCTCCTGAATGTTAAAGTCAATTTAGAAGCCTGAATCTTCAGTACCAGTTGAGTATGGAGCTTGAAAACAAGCAGAGTATGGCACGTTCAGAAAGGTATGCTGGTTACAATAGCTGGCTTTGCGGGTTACAGAGTGCCCATCAGCATAGGCACTTCAATTAGAATTCCTCTTCAGTTGTTCACTGTATCTGTTAAAGACTGTGATTTTTTTGAAATATGTGAATATTTTGTAACGGAGCTAAGGAGAAGTGAACAAAAGATATTTATCCAGCAAACTTTGTCAAAGATGTCTCAAAGAAGAAGCTGCAGTGAGATTCCAACCCCCACCCCAACAAAACAGTGGCTGTGTGAGCTTTTGCTAAGCTGAAATACCTTTTTAGCAGAGAAGTAGTAGAAGACTGTCTTCTCTGTCTTTACTGTAATGATGGGAAGGCTTATGTAGTGTCAGAGAACGTCACTTCACTACCCTGGTACTTTCACCTGCAAGAACGGGTAATTCTGAAATCCTTATAATGTTTTTTTGCTGATACTAATATTAGTGTAACACTTTTTTACATAGAGGAAAAAGCAGAGTTACATTGTGTTTCTATAAATAAACGTAGTGAATTAAAGCTGCTTAATGTGTCTCACTGTGGGTGATGAATTCAGAGATCATTTGCAGATTTGAGTAACTGGGAGTGCATCTGTATCAGCATTTTAGTGGATGCCAGGTCCCTAGCACCAGCTGCTTTGCTTTACAGATCTGTTCCTATTGCAGTAGTCTACTTGTTAATGTAGATGCCAAGGGGTACTGTGGGCTGCTTTGTTCATGCTAGCAAATCTTTATCAAAGACTGGGCAGGATGGATCAGAGAGAGGAGAATAAGTGAAGACAAGCAATGGAAACATTAAACAGAAACTGAGACTTCCACTTCTGCAGCATATTAAAATTTTTGTTTTGCTTTTTAAATTCCCTTTTTATTTTTTCCTAGAAAGTGTATGGATTTGTTTTGTTTTGTTCTGTTTTTTAATGGGGAAAAATCCTGCTTGACTGCCTTCTACTATATTTAGAACTAAAGACCATTCTCTTATGTACTAGGGAAGGGATGGAAGAGAAAAAGTTAGTTGAGATGGACTGCTACTTTAAAGGGTTTTTTTCTTAAGACAAAATGTACTAGAAAAAAGTAACAAAAATAGAAAAAGCCATTCTTGTCTCAGGTGCTGGAAAGACGTAGGCAGAACACATGGTCTCATCAGCTGCTCTGCGATGTGGCAAACCTGTAGCAGGATTGGGCTGTTGAGAAGATTATTGAGTTATCTCATTTGTCCCAAGTTCACAGAAATGTTGCCTTGTGAAAAAGAAGGTCTTGCATGCCAAAGCGAGACTCTCAGAGAGGAGAAATAATGGGGAGCAGTAGAAAACAGACGTCTCCTGGGATTTGCTCAAGATTTAGCCAGAGGTGATGGGCATCTGCCTCTCTGCTAGGTCTTGGGACAACATTCAAAAAGCAGGAGGTTCTTCACTGTCCTAGGGGGTCTGTGACTCTGGGGAGTGAGGAGAAGGGTAGCAGTGAAGGTTGTTCATCCTGAGTCCACTCGCTTCCACTGTTTTGCTTCCCACCCAAAGTCTTTTCCCACCCCTCCTCCTACCCCCAAATCAGAGATAAATGAATCTAAAATGAGACACAATTTATTTCTCATTCTTTTGGATCCTTTATTGTTGTTCCTTTGCTCATCTGCCACAATTTTTATTCCTTCTGTCAAAGATATTAAATATATTTTTCAGATCATATCTGCCTTTCTGCTCCTCTTTTGTGCCTTAATCCAGTAACATTAGGATATTGGGATGCATTACCAAACTTCACACAGTTTTCAGGAGTGCAATCTGAATAATACATACTATTATAACCAGAAATGTGGTAATGCTTATATTGTCTAGATGTATCATAAAGTTCTAGTGGTCCGTCCTCTGAGATCATGTTTTTAACTTCAAGTATGTGAATATCTCAGCTGGGATATCCATACCACCTGATTATAGACACCTAACATAGGAATCTAGGCTCGCTTTCTGGTCAAGAGAGATGCACCCTGAACCTGGAGGATTTCTGAGTTATCTCTGAGTCTCTAAAAAGCCTAGGAAAATGTATTCATAAGGAGGCACTTAAAACCCTAAAGCTGGTTGGTACTAATGTCTCTTTCCACGCCCTTGCCTGTGAACAGCTGTCATGCCTGCCTCTCTCCTCAGTGTAAGCTCGTCCATCAGTATTGCTATGATTTGAACATGAAGCCTTCAATGGATTTGTAAGCCTCATTTTTTTTCCCCACTTGCTCTCTTCTCCCCTCTTTTGCTCCCCTGTCCCACTGTGTTCTTTCTGTTACTTTGTTTGATATGTTATTATAAAAAAGAATGGTCTCTGGAAAGAAAGTTCTGGGCAATAAAGCATCTTTTTAAAAAAACATGTACATGAAGTAAAAATAACAAAAACCATCAAAAGAAGCCGTTAGTGTGAATGTATTTATTTTATCATCAGTGGAAAAGCCTGAATCAGCTCCAGCAATTCAGGACTACAATAATCAGTAATTTCTACGAGTAGAACATTTATTTCTCTTTTAAAATATTGGACAATCTAGACCAACTACTTTCTGGACCATTTATCAGTCAATAATCCAGGTCACTTGCAGGAACAGGGTAAAGCATACCCCAGCATGAGTGAATACAGCAGTGAGAGAAGCAGCTGCTTCTGGGTTAGAAACTTTGACTTAGAGCCGTACTCCTGGAGGAAAGGGGAGTAGTGAAGGCATTTCACAGGAAAGGAAAGGCTGCATGGGAGGGAAAGGGACTTTGCAGAAGGTACTGTGGTAGTTCTGGTTGGTTTGTGACTTCCCACCGCCAGGGACTGGGCTCCCCCAGTGTCCCTGCTGCCCTGCGGTACCCAGCCAGCGCCCGAGCTGTGCAAACGCCACAGGTGGTCGCCCACATCTACCGGGGTGGGAGAATTGCTTGCGTGACTGAAATCAGGAGCTGATCTGTGGGCTGCTGCTTCTGTTGGGAGACTCTGGCTGGGAGGAGAGGAGATGCTACGGAGATGTGATTCATTTCTGATAACGAGTGGGTGAAACTCAGGCAGGCAAAGAAGCTGTGATTCAATGGACCTCCTGAACAAAGAGAGGACAGGAAGAGAACAACTAGCAAGGGTGCTTGGAGAATGAGTTAGTGTGTACCATTTTTAAAACTATACCAATGCGTCCACTTGAAATAACTTTTTTGGAGACAGTTATGGTTCTTTATACCAAAACACCCAAATGTTGTAATAAAAATGTGTTCTTTAGTACATTAAGACATTTCTTTCTGCGATTTCCTTTATTTGCTAGATAATGGATTGATCCAAACATCATAAGAAAAACTACAATTTAAAAAAATATATCACCTTATTAAAAGGTATATTGAACTATTTTTCAAAATTTGATCTGAATGATATTTTCTCTGGTGCAGCCAGAAACCTGGAAGGACTAGGGGAAGAGAAAAGAGAGAAATTACATAGCATGCTGCTGCTTCATAGATCCTGGGTGGGATGAATTACATGGAGAAACAAAACCCAGAGCTGAAGGTCTTTTCAGCATCTTCAAAAAAAAAAAAAAAGTGATTAAGAAAAAGAAATGGGAAATTTTCCACTAATAACAATAAGAGTTTAAACACTTGCACTTGTTTCTTTGCGTTCCTCCCACCCTGCTGCCTTTAATCTGTAGCTTTTCTTTTAAAGCACTGAGGCTTTCTCAATTTCACGAGCAGAGACTTTGCAGGGTTTTATGGCTATTTCAGGGTTTTGGCATGGACTGAAGAGCTGTGCTTATGAATTTCAGTGCAGCATCAAACTGTCAGAGGGTGTGCTCTCTAGGGCAGAGATTATTAGCCCTTCATTTGTGCTTTGCCAAGCCTATTCTTGATATTATCCCTGGACAGACAAGGGCTCTATTCTGCAGTGGTGAGGCCCTGGCTGACAGCGTGGTGACACTGCGGCACCGCTGCGTGATTACCCTTGCAGCACTGGCGGAGTCCAAGGAGTGCTGATAAGGTTCGAGCCTGAACTTCATTTCCTGGTATGATGTGGGTCAAAAAAGATTTGTCTGGCATTTTCACTGGCTGTGTTTCTAGCCCTCACCTAATAGCACTACATGTATTCTGATTTCAGTAATGTGAAGTCATTTGTTGCTAACTAGGATTTCATTTCAAGATGAGGAATACATTTTAGGACAGTAATTTAGGAGGTAGTTGTATAGATCTCATATGTGGGAATCAAGATTAATATTAGCATGTCCATGCATAATATTGTTTTATTTTTGGACAAATTTAATAGGCATTCCTTAAAGAACTAAATACATACAAATTATTTATTAATTTGCTCAGTTCTAGACAAAAGTGTCCTGAGCTTTCCTCCAAATTCTCTGAAAATAGTAATGATAGAAAGTATACATCATGAAGGAAAATTGAGAGGTCAGATGAAATGTTAAAATGTTAACTCATAGACAGTATCCCGCTATTCACAGGTCTAGCTGTTAACTTAAGGAAGAAAATTCCCACGTATACTTCAACATGTAAATAAATTATGCTATTGATTAAAGGGAAGCAGATGAAACAGGTGGTATATTTTCATATGTCAATTTATGTGATGTGCATATATGTTTGGAACATGGAAGATGACTTCTGCTTCTCATATTTATGGCAACAGGTTACTAGCTAGCACAACAGTGAAGCTACTGTCTTCATGAATTGCTTTAAAAGTTTCTTCCATTTTTGTAGACTTCTGGTTTTGAAATCTATATATATATCTGAAAGACTACATTATGTCTTAACTGAAAAGTCTGTTTGGAAAATTCACACAAAGCACTATAGAAATCCCAGGGAAGCCTGTCATTTACACAGTGGGCAGGGGCGAAAGTTTATAGGTTCTCTGAGTAAGTTGAGAAAATCCTGATTTAAGAGTCCAAGGTTTTTATTCATCAAATGAAGGTTTGTGTTCATGAAATCATTCCTATTAAAAAGCTTAATTTTAATTTGAAAATAAATTTAAGCTAGAATCATAGAATCATAGAAGGGTTTGGGTTGGAAGGGACCTTTAAAGGTCATCTAGTCCAACTCCCCTGCAGTGAGCAGGGACATCTTCAACTAGACCAGGTTGCTCAGAGCCCCGTCCAGCCTGACCTTGAATGTTTCTAGGGATGGGGCCTCCAAAACCTCTCTGGGCAACCTGTTCCAGTGTTTTACCACCCTCATTGTAAAAAATGTCTTCCTTCTATCCAGTCTAAATCTACCCTCCTTTAGTTTAAAACCATTACCCCTTGTCCTGTCACAACAGGCCTTGCTAAATTGTCCCCTTCCTTCCTGTAGTCCTTCTTTAAGTACTGGAAGGCTGCTATAAGGTCTCCCCACAGCCTTTTCTTCTCCAGGCTGAACAACCCCGACTCTCTCAGCCTGTCTTCATAGGAGAGGTGCTCCAGCGCCCTGATCATCTTTGTGGCCCTCCTCTGGACCCGCTCCAACAGGTCCATGTCCTTCCTGTGCTGAGGACCCCAGAGCTGGATGCAGCACTGCAGGTGGGGTCTCACCAGAGCGGAGCAGAGGGGCAGAATCCCCTCCCTTGCCCTGCTGGCCACGCTGCTCTTGATGCAGCCCAGGATACGGTTGGCTTTCTGGGCTGCGAGCGCACATTGTTGGCTCATGTCCAGCTTTTCGCTCACCAGCACCCCCAAGTCCTTCTCCGCAGGGCTGCTCTCAAGGACAACATGAAATTCCAGCAGGTCTGTGCTGCTGAGTATTTTGTAAGTTTAAAAAGCCTTTCAATGAATTTTCTGATGATGTTAGTCCATGCTGAGAATTCACCTTTCTGTGAGCTTTTTGGAAGAATTTTTTTTTTAAAATTATTGAGAAACATACTGATGTTGCAGTTAGAGCACTGGCTTTAGCATCTGTACTATAAATGTAAACCTTGATGACCTATTTGCAGAATTCTTATGAGCTTAACAATCTTTACTTTGTGGCCTTTTTTGTCTGTGTTCAGTAAAGCTTTCTATTTTAATCAGAACAGTTATGGTGGCAGACTCCACACTTGGGCTTGGGATGTAGAGCTGTTTTGTCAAGGCATCCTGTTCTCACATTCAAAGTAGAGCCTCAGTGCAAGCATTGCTAAAAACACATTAGGAAGCTGATTTGGGTATTCTCTATTCAGGGCATGAAAGTGTTTGAAAGAAGTTTCTTTAGAGCAAAGAAAATTCAAGTCTGTGAAAAAAGTTCAAAGGGGAAAAAATGTTAGGAGCAGCCTGGCATGAAGGCTGCCTGGTGGCTGTTTTCATGGCAAAGTCCTGAGTGCTTGGGCAAGGGTGCAGTGAGTTACCGTGCTATCCTAGGAATAGCCTGGGTAGTGCACTGTTCATGTGGGAAGGACCCCATGGGAGTCTGTCAAAGTCTTGGATTTGTCAGGTAGCCTAGCTGTGGGCAGCCATCGTTCCGGGTGCACAGGATGTCCCCAACCTGCTGTGTTAATAAGGGCTGGTGGTTCTTCACACTGGAGTTAGTAACCGTAGGTTGGGTTGAACACTGGCATAGTCGACCACCACTGGTAATTACACAGCAGTGTTCAGTGGTTTATGTTTCTGATGAGCCACATGCTAACTGCAGAGGGCAAGATGAAGGGCCACAGTAGAACTTCTTAACTGAAAGTAATGTTGTTTGAAGGAAACCTGAATCTACATTTCCACTGACTTCTGCTTTGCCAGCTAAGTTTAGTCTTTGAATACTCCTCTAAATACATTCACAGAGCTATTGATGCTGTTGAGAGTTTTGTATCTGAGCACTGCATGGCTATAACAACTCTTTGTTGTAGACTCAAAAAAAAAATTATAAAACTATGGGACACTTGCAACAATGTGTGTGTAAGAGGGAAGACAAGGATTTTGTCTCTTTTTCTTAAAAAAAAATTAAGATTATTTTTTACATTTCTATGATATGTATCTTGTTCCCATATACTCTGTTGCTCTTCTTTCTGTTCATTTTATTGATTCTCATGCAGATCTCCTAATCCCGGACTCTGTTTCATTGGCTTTAGTGAGGGCCAGTACTATTGGCAGAGCCAGAATCCAAACTCAGCTTTCCTGGTCCCTGCAGTCCCTTTTGGGCTCCACTGTGTTACCTCTGACTGTGGCAGGGTAAACGTATCAGTTGCTTGCTCCTGTGTGGACTGCTTGTCTTTGGGAACCCAGTATCTGACAACATGTCTGGGTGCAAACATTGTGGCTTGAGCAAATCTCCAGCTTCAGGAATGAGCATAGCTGTCCTCAGTTGCTTCACTAAGAGCAGAACTGGTTCTGCTTTTTATTTTTTTCACTTTGTTAGTTTACTTGAGAATTTCCCAGAAATAAGCAATCCTGCTGTGGTTTATAGAAATAAGTCTACTTATATTTCTGTATTTTCTCCATGCAACCTGATTCCTGTTTTCAGAGAGAGTAGGGGTCTCACAGGTCATTCCGGTCCTGAACCAAAAAACAGCTACTGTTGCTGACGTGTCTTCAATGCTACTAGAGGCAAGTAGAGTACAGTGCTTGCGGGAAGTGCAGTGAAAGCATTTTGTCGTCTGAAAAGCACAGAAACTAATGAGTCACTTCTTTCAAAGAGAGGCTTCCCCCAAAGGATACTACTAGGACGACTAGCTGGTGTTTGTCATTTTGTATACCTCATTGAAAGTAATCTTTATCTTGCTTTTGAAAAGGTCAGGGGGGAGAGCAGAAAAATGATGCTGGTTGGAAGGAAGTGAAGTTCTGTTGTTGACATTTTTTTGTTTGTTTCTTTTGCGTTGCCCTTAGTGATGTCATTCAAATTTCACAGGCAGTCTTTGCCTCTCTGGAAAAGAGTATTGCAAAGCATCTGTCTTCAAATGTATCAATAACGTCAGTGGTGAGGTCCAGTGAACTTTTGATCTTGTTGAGGGAGGGAATCATAACGCCTTGCCAATGAAGAACTGGAGATGAAGTAAGTTTGAGAAACTCCATTCTTGCCAAGAAAATATAACAGTATTGATAACATTGAACATCATCCTTTAGTAGTCGACCCCAGACTATTAATTATGAATAGATGAGCCACTTTAATAAGTATCTTGTAGTATTATTTTGGAAAAAGGTTTTGATAACATCACATGGAAAACAGTCAAGTTAGAGAAGATGTGAGTTAACATGAAAAATTCAAATAAGAAATGGATGAGGGATACGGGGACAGGTTGGGACTGAGAGGAATGCTTCGAAGAGTTGCTGAACTGCCTGCATAAATTTGCAAGTAAACAAATCAGCTTAGATTAAAAGAAAGGAATCTGTTAATTACCATAGTCATGGTAATTTAGAAGGAATCTAGAATAGATAGGTCAGAAAGGCACTGAGATTTGTTGTTTCAGGTTTTGGCATATAATGTTTGTACTTCTCAGAAAAGTCTTGTCCTTTACCATATTAGTTATTTTTGTAATTTTCTTTTAGGTAAGAAAAAATGGTGTCTAAAAAGTCAAAGTCTGATGCTTGGTTTGCTTCTGTGGACAGCATTACCTCTTCTTGTTACCCAGCTGGCTTGGGTTTTTTTCTGTCCTATATCCATATGCACAGGCTTAATTTTCTTTCTCTTGTTTCCACCACAAATTAATCTCTGCTTTCCAGTCACTTGATCTGAGATTGAGAATTACTTCAAATTTAACCATATTGGTGTAATTTATCCCTTTCTAATACAAAATCAGAAATAAGCAAACGGATTAGCAATTCTCTCTCCTCAGATGGAAAAAGGAATATTATTAAAAAGTCATTTTCATATCCATTTGAGTCTTCCAGAGCTATTAAAAGGTTACATTCTAAATAAGATATTAGAAGATACATGCTGCAGAATACATGTGCACTCTCGTGATTGAATGAGTATTATATATATGAATTTCATTTTCAGTATGTGATTAGATGCCTCTGAATTTAACCCTAAAATTCATCTTTTCCTTGGTGGAGATCTCTGCAGCTTGGAGGAACTTGTGTTCTGCTGGTTTTTTTCTTCTCCGAGTCAGGGGTCAGAAGGGAAAGGTAAATGTCTTCAAAGGGATTTAAGTGTATCACAAATCAGATGAACATTGTGCCTTTTGGTGACACAGTAATTTGCTCAAGTTTTTGTCATGTGTTTCTCTTGTATATAGCTGATGCTTGCTTCTAAGTAATTTTTTAAACCTTTTTCCTGCCTTGACAGGGTTGAAGGATTCTTATTTTTCAAGCTGAAATAAGTTGGTCAAGTCATGATTTCCCTTTGGAAAAAACATTCAAAAAAATCTTAAGAGAGATTTACTAAGATTTTCAATTGTCATTTAGCTGAAGTCCAAAAGAAAGAATGAAATAACGGTGATGGAAGGCTGATATTAAATGAACAGGAAGCAAGTGTCTTTCTAAGGGGTGTAAAAGAACAAAACAGATTAACTGCATGTTTTCAGATGAATGTGGTTTGGCTTGCTCTTACTTTGTCCCTTTTCCTTGTCAACGAAGTGACTTGCAGTCTTACCTGATAGAATTAATTCTCCCATCTGTGATATTACTCTTAATGTTTAAGGGTTACAGACCAACCCAAAACCTAGTGGAATCAATGAATTGAAGAACAATCTCTTCAATATCATGGCTCTTGCTGAAAATATCCAAAGGTATTTTTAGCTGATAAACCGTAGGTTTGCTTAAAGTAGGCATTGCATCAGTGTGGAGTAACAGTCTGATGTGTATATTTCTGAACTTTGCAGGGTTCTGAAAATATTTCTAGTATATCTTGTCTAAGACTGGATTATAGCCAGCTCTGGGCAAGGAACAGGTAATACTTGGAGAGGCCCAAAAGTGAAATTAATTCTCAGGTCCAAAGACTTGTGCCAAGTTTCTGGCTATTATGTTGTAATGGTGGAGGCATGCTCTCTCCAGTTATCCATCTGTTCCAGCCCTTGAACAGTTCTTCATAAGCTGTTGAAAGTCACTTCTGAAAAATAATCCTGTAGCCTTTATAATTTATATGAAAGGCTTCCTCCCCTAAGCTGTGTATCTTCGTGTTTTTGGATAGTTCTTCTCCCTGCCAAAGCCTCCTAAATATGCCCTTTTTGTGGGTTTTTTGTTGGTTTTTTTTTTGTTTTTTGGTTTTTTGGTTTTTTTTTTTGCCTGTTTTCTGGTAGATCAACAGCACCACTGACTGCATTATTCACCTGCGTGAAAGAAAAGAAATAAGCACTTAAATCTTTCTATTAGATAATTTTCAAATCAGATGCAGAAATTTTGTGTTACTGCAGAATGTTAACTTTTGAATTCTTAATAGTTTACAGTTTTCACAGCTCCTCTAAAAATTAAAATTTGGAAGCAAGAAAGGATACTTTGTGACTGATTAATTTCTTGATTCTCTTAGAATGTGATGCATGGATTGCTCATCAATTTTATAGGGTAATGTATCACACTACTTATAAATATCTCATTATCTTCTCTATGCAAACAGATGTATCAGAAATACAATGGTTGAATGCATGCAGGATTTATATTTCCCTAGGGGAAAATAAAACTTCAAACTCATTATAGTATCCCTGGGCCTAGTTGGTTGGCATACCAAGCATCACCTGGCTTACTGAGAGCCTCTTGTAGGTTCAGGGCAGCAGTAAGTACATCCTAATCAGGTTTTTAGGCAAGTATTCACCTTGGTCGTGGGCAAATCAACATTTTCTCATTCTTTGTGAGAATTTTTCCCTTTGCTCCTTTATTTGCCACATGACTTAGAAGTTGAATTAATACACGAGGAAAAGTAATGCTTTACTTATAGGGCTTGTTCGCTCAAGCTCAACTCAACTCAACTATACAAATGATTTTAACATTCTTGGTATTTTCAACTCTTTGCTACTACTAATTTTCATCCCAAACAGTCAGAAAGTATACTTTTAAACAAAACCAGGAATGTAGTAAGTTAGAGAATGGGATATTTTGGCGAAGGAGCCTGGAAAAAAACTCTGTTTCTTGGAGAACCAATAGTTTCACAGAGACATTACTGATTATGACAGTTACTTTCATAGAACTACTATCTCAGTAATAATCGGAAAATGTCAAGTATTAGGAATTTATATGAAAAGAATAGAAAAATAAACAAAGAACAAGGTGAACATTTGATAGTCTGTGGTTCACCCACATCTTGAACATTGTTCTTATCCCCTCTTCTCAAAAAGGACATATTGCAGAAAGGGAGAAGATTCAGGAAAAAGCAGTGAGGGCAGTCAAAGGCAGGAAACAGCTTCCATACAAGCTGTGACTTGGTGGACTCGCCATGTGTATTCAGCTTATGTGGCAAGGTTTTGGTAGCAGGGTGGGTTGCAGGGGTGGCTTCTGTGAGAAGGTGTCAGAAACTACCCCATGTTGTACACAGCCAATGCCACCCCACTCCAAGATGGACCCACCACTGGCCAAAACTGAGCCAATCAGTGACGATTGTAGCACTTCTGTGATAATGTATTTAAGAAAGTGTAAAAACTGCTGTGCAACAGCACCTGGCAGAGAGGAGTGAGAATGTGTGAGAGAAACAGCCACAGCCCTGCAGACACCAAGGTCAGTGAAGAATCGTAGAATCACAGAATCATTAAGGTTGGAAAAGATCTCTAAGATCATCAAGTCCAACCATCATCCCAACACCCCCATGCCTCCTAAACCATGCCCTGAAGTACCACATCTACATATTTTTTGAACACCTCTAGGGATGGTGACTCCACCTCTCTGGGCAGCCTGTTCCATTGCCTGGCCGCTCTTTCAGTAAAGAAATTTTTCCTAATCTCCAATCTAAACCTCTCCTGACACAACCTGAGGCCATTTCTTCTCATCTTATCACTAGTAACTTGGGAGAAGAGACCAACACCCACCTTGCTACAGCCTCCTTTCAGGTAGTTGTAGAGAGCGATAAGGTCTCCCCTCAGCCTCCTCNGGAGGTGCTCCAAGCACTCCAGAGCAGAGATTCCCCTGCAACACATGGTGATGACCACAGTGAGGCAGGCTGTCCCCCTGCAGCCCATGGAGGTCCACAGTGGAGCAGATATCCACCTGCAGCCCAGGGAGGACTGCATGCTGGAGCAGGCAGATGTGCCCTGAAGGAAGCTGCAGCCCATGAAGACCCCATGCAGAGCAGGCTTCTGGCAGGACCTGTGGCCCCATGGAGAGAGGAGCCCATGCTGGATCAGGTTTGCTGGCAGGACTTGTGACCCTGTGGTGGACCCATGCTGGAGAAGTTCCTGAAGGACTGCACCCTGAGGAAAGGACCCACGCTGGAGCAGTTTCTGAAGAACTGCAGCCCATGGGAAGGACTTACACTGGAGAAGTTTGTGGAGGACTATCTCCCTTAGGAGGGACCCCACGCTGGAGCAGGGGAAGAGTGTGAGGAGGAAGGAGTGGCAGAGGCAATGCATAATGAACTGACCACAACCTCCACTTCCCATCCCCCTGCGCTACTCAGGGAGAGAAGGGAGTGAAGCCTGGAGTGAAGCTGAGCCTGGGAAGAAGGGAGGAGCAGGGGAAAGTGGTTTAGATTTGTTCTTCTTTCTCATTATCTTACTCTATTTAATTGGCAATAAATTAAATTGATTTCCCCAAGTCAAGTAGGTTTTGCCCATGATGGTAATTGGTAAGTGGCCTCCCTGTCCTTATCTCGACCCATGAAATTTTTTTTTTTTCCCCAATCCCGTTGATGGAGGGAGAATGATAGAGTGGCTTGGTGGGCATCTGGCAGCCAGCCAAGGTTAACCCAGCACACAGGTTAAAAACACACAGGGAGATGAGGAGCATTGAGGAGACAGAGATATAATAAATCTAAAATCGTGAATGTCATGGCAAAAGGAGATAGTGTTTGCTGCCACTTCCAATACAAGGACTAGGGGCATCAAATGAATCTATGAGAAGCCCATTACAAAACAGACAAAAGAGGCAGTTCTTTGTGCAATGGGAATCAGAATCAAGGAGCTTGCTGGTAGGCAATGCTGTGAATGATAAAAGTTTACGTGGGCTCAGGTAAGGAATGGAGAAGTACTTGGAAGAAGTATCTGTTGGGGGTTAGTAAACACACAAACCACATCAGACTCTGGAAATCAGCTGAGTGGAAAACAGCTGGAAGCTGGGAAAGTACTCAGGGGAAGTATCATAAGTGTTCAAGGTGAGGTTGTGGATGGGGCTTTGAGCAACCTGATCTAGTGGAAGATGTCCCTGCCCATGTCAGGAGGGGTGGATTAGATGATCTTTAAAGGTCCCTACCAACTCAAACCATTCTATGATTCTGTGATTCTATATGGTTGTCCCTGTTTTTACTCTCTTCAAGCAGATGGCTATAGCTGTTGATGGAAACGGAATACTAGAGCAGATGAACCCTTGGGCTTGCCCAATACTGATATTTTTATGAGGAAATATAAGAATGAAAGTTATAGATAGCTAGGGTTGGACAAGATGGATCTCACTCAGATTTCTGAGAGGTAGGAAAAAAGTCCAACGTGCGTATTTCAGGGGGAAGAAAGGGGACAAATGTTCCTCCTGGAAAATGCATCAGCTCTGACATCACCTCTGTCCATACAGACAGACATCTGGGTACAAATGGTGAGCATCATAATTGCTTTGAAAGCACTGCTCTGAAAAGACTGTATAAACATTGAGAAATAGGATCTTTCAACATACTGAGAAGAACAAAGTACAACACAAAATAAAATTATCTCTTTGCTAGGTCATTTTCTAGTCAATTTTCTTCAAAGATCAGGTCATTTAGGTAAATCTGCATCAGTGAAGGAGCAAGCAGTTTAGAGGCAGGCACTTCAATACATGAAAGGAAAGACATTAAATTGCCTCAAAAACTGTGAGTGAGCTGTTTTCAGGCAGGTATTTTTGGGTTGTTTATTACCGTATTTTCATTTTGTGTTTTTGAGTGTTAATGTATTTTGGCTTGGAAAAATAGTTCATCCAAAACAAAAAACATATTTTTTTTTTAAACCTGTTATATTCAATCTCCCATTGAATTAATAATCCAAAATTAGTGTCTTAAGAAGTGTGCTGTGGGGGAAGTGGGGGGCTGAAATTCTTGCACCACAGCCTAAACTATTATTTCAAGTTTTGACAAATAGTTTAGTCATCTTCTTATTGATGAAGATAAAGCAATATCTCTGTTACCTAAAATATGTGGATCCTTGCATCAAACTTTATGAATTTTCCTTATCTAGAATAAAAAAAAATCATAGAATCATTTAGGTTGGAAAAGACCTTTAAGATCCTCAAGTCCAACTGTAAACCTAACAATGCCAAGTCCAACTATGTCCCTAAGCACCACATCTACACGTCTTTTAAATACCTCCAGGGATGATGACACAACCACTTCCCTGGGCAGCCTGTTCCAGTGCCAGGGAAACCTTCCAGTGAAGAAATTTTCCCTAATATCCAATCTAAACCTCCCCTGGTGCAACTTGAGGGCATTTCCTCTCATCCTATCACCTGTTACTTGGGAGAAGAGACCCACATCCACCTCGCTACAACCTCCTTTCAGGTAGTTGTAGAGAGCTATAAGGTCTCCCCTCAGCCTCCTTTTCTCCAGGCTAAACAATTACAGTTCCCTTAGCTTCTCCTCATAAGACTTGTACTCTAGACCTTTCACCAGCTCTGTTGCTCTTCTTTGTGCAAATCTACTTGTCATGTAACCAATTTTGAAAAACTCAACTTGCATTTACCATCTTCAACTATTTTGAGAGCTTGTTGGGAGAATTACTCACCACCGCTGGTAACTACTGATTTCATCCTTACTTTCTCTTAGAAGTGCTTGCTGAATGCCAGAGGGTTTTTGCAGTTTATTACCAGTCTCTTAAGTAACTGTAAAATACAATATGGAAGTCAGAGGTCTCCTTTACTGAGACCACCCCAAAATAAGGATTTCAGCATGGAAATCTGCCCAGTTTCTTTTACAGTGAGCAGTAACACAAAGAATTTATTTTATTCTTTGCAATCTTGTCCTCTCTTAAGTTCCTCTTGTGTACTTTGATCACCAGTTGCCAAGCTTCTTGCTACTAGTGTGTCTGAGGAAAGATTTTGTATTTAGTTTTAATTCCTTTTGCCGTTGTTCTTCAAACTCTCTTTTGGACCCTCCTAGTTATGTTTATACATTTAATCTGCCAGAGTTCATGATCATTTCCTTTTCTTCAGGTTTGACACAGCTTCAGCCTCCTGATGGATGCCTTCTTGTTTCTAATAACCTCCCTTACCTGCTGTTCAGTCCTCATGACTTTTCCACCCTTTCTAAAAATAGTTTCTAAAAAAAATCTGTGGTATGCATTCGTCAGTGCTCCTCCCTCAGTTATCTCCACACTCTCTGTAAGGTTTTAAGGTTTTAATTCTCTTAGCTGCTCATTTTAAACAAGTTTCTTCATCTTTGCATGGCTCTACTTCTTGAAACAGAAAAGTGGTGGCATATCTTTTTGGCTTTTGTTGCTCCTGTAGGATTACAGAGTTTATCTAGATTCACAAGTGCAGTTTTGAGTCAAGCCGTGTGTGATGGTCAGGACAAGGTTGAGAGAGGTATCCCACTTTGCGGGCTCCCTTCACGGCTGCTTTAAGATGTATGTATTGATGGCCTCATAAAAATGTGATCTCTGTGTAATGTATCAGTGTGAATCTTGATAAGGGTAATTGAAGGCTCCTAATTATTCTCATGTTTCCTGCCCTTTCTGCCTCTAATATCTCGTGGCATAGCAGTCAGTGCTGCCATCCTACCTGAGTGGTCGGTAATGTCTTATGTTCTTCCTATTTAGGCCTTGAATTTTGATCCCTAAGGACATTGAGGCACTTGATCAGGTAGGTAGTTTGTCAGTTTTGATTCTTATCAAATTGGGCTTCTCTGGTCCAGTGACTGTTAAGAGAATGAGTGTAGACATGAGACCATGAGGCAGGAAAGAAGCAGCAACAGAGTTCAGGGAAAGGGGTTCTTGCTCCAAGGGTTCACCCAGATTTTCTCCACAGTCAGAGGAGACAGGGGGGCTCTTCTAAAGAACAATTAATCCTATTTTCTTTGGAACAAGACTAGACAGTTTATTCTTAAAGTTAGGTTGGCTGCTTATAAGTTATTTTTCCATTTGCAAAATACACATTCAAGGGCTCACTGATTAAGGATTTAAGTACCTAAAGCGTGTCACCGGGGAAATACAAGTCTGTGATGTACACTGACGGGGTTACCCTCCTTCCTCCTGCTGAAATCAGCCCAATTAACTCTCTTCTAAATATTGAGGACAGCGCTTCTTACTGGTAGGGCTCACAAGGGGAAGGCAACAGAAATAGGATACAGTGGTTCTGGCACTTGGACCAAGGACCTATTTTTATATTAAATAGTTAATGGGTAAGAGAAATCCTTGGAATGGAGGCTGTCTGCCAATAAAGTAACTTCACTCCTCAACGCTCTCAGTCCTGGGCTAGTTCTGCTTAAGCATGGAAGCACAGTTCCAAGTGCCTGAAGGATCTTGAAGTCTGGATTTTGAGGATTAAAAATTTTACTTTTTTCAGGGAGAATGGATCACTTTGCATAAAGCGAGATGTATACCCAAGGACGGGGAAAAAAGGATGAGAGTTGTATTTTTATTCCTGATGTATATAAAAGAACTTAACCCCCCTTAAGTAGCTCAGAGAGATATATTATTCATTTAAGAGGTTCATGCCAGTTATACTGATTCAGCAATAATTGGTTGGAAAAAAAAAAGGTTTTGCCTAACACATAAAGCTTAATATTTTGCAATAATTAAGTGATTAATCAGAGTCTATTTCTATGAGACAGCAAGCTTTATGTACCCTTCCAGCTGTAAAGGTGTAGGCACTAAACCATCTCTGGTTTGAAGGTGAGGAAAGCTATGGCAGCCATGACAGCTGGTGAACTGCCTATAAATACATAGAAGATGGTTTCAGCAGCTGCTGCGACTTACCAGATTTTAAATCAACCTTCTTATGCATTGAAAGATAAAAAGACAAATTCTTGGTGAATGCCCCAAATAATGACTGCCTTTACAAGTTTTGGTCAATTTCAAATTTGGCGGACAATTGATGGAGTTGCAGTATTACTGCCTGAATTCTTTAATGCTAGGCTAGAATCAGCTCCTTGTGGGCTTCCTAAGCACAGAGTGTGCTGTTTTGTTCTGGACCTTTTTTATGACCATACTCAGAGGAAGTATTTAATGGGTAACAATTCGTAGATTTGAAATAAATTTTCAGTATATATGACCCTGTAGACTACATTTCATAAGCAACATCATAAGGATTTTAATGGTTACCTTTTAAAAAAAAATGTAGAAACTTTTGTATTACTTAACAAAAGTATCAACCTTCCACTGATAGGTGTGTTCCTGTTTAACAACCCAGGAAAGCTGCTTAAACTGACAACTCCCACTACAGCTAGAATTATTCCT
>VZTV01110141.1:2994-18389 GCA_013400875.1 Anhinga rufa
TGCTCAATGTCCAATGCTTTGTAAATGCAGTGATTTGTGCAGGGATATGAATTAATGGAATCCCCATTTTTTAAAAATGTGGGTACAGTTACTCCTAATCTCACTCCCATGCCTTCAAAGACAGCGTTTCAAATCCCCAAATCTCTTTATCAGTGTGAACCTAAAAGCTGATCCCGACTGAAGGGCTGGAAGCTCATCAAGCGCTATGTAAGCAGTTTCATATTTTTAAGTCAGTAAACTTGAAGATAATTCTTCATGTCGTGATCCCAGCGCACAACAGAAACCTAGCCATTAGTTCCCCCAAACCCCAGGGGGTTGAGGCAACACTGCCAGAAGGACAGCAGAACAGTCTGCTTACCTGTCGAGGTGAGACATGACTGTCTTTGAAGCATCAGCCCCAGCTTCCTGCAGAATGCGGATAATCTGGAAAGGGGCATTGCTGTTCCTGCCAGGATGGATGATAACAGGGCATCCAAGCTGTGATTGAGCCTGCGCTGTTGCCTGAAGCACTCTGTGTTCACTCTGACTCAAAGGCCAGGAGCAACCTATTTCTCCCACCACACCGCACTTGATGTTAGTCCCATCCGCTCCATTGAGTATCTCATCAGCAATAATGCCCGTAAGCTAGAGAACAGGAAGATGAGATTTTTGGTTATTAATATTATTTGTGTTAAATAGCATCAAACTTGGCCTATGGACACTGTACTAGTTATACTCCTGAGGTCTTTCTGAACTTATTTAATTAACAGTTGGGTGTGTGAAAACACTGCAGTTAAAATCTGGTTTCTGTCAACTAACGTTATCCTAGCCATTCACTAAGACCAAAATACACACAAAGCAAATCAATTTAATAGTATCCACTCACACAGTTGCCCAGGTTTGCCTGTAAAGCTGGCCTACATAAAATCTGAACACTGTTTTAGGTTAAGACTAATTTTTCTTTAAAAAAACAAAGTTAGCTCAGTATGAAACCTGTGCCTTGCACTCCTGAATTGGCTCCAGAAACAATTCAATGCAATTTTTTGCAAAACAAGGGCTCAGAGAATAAGGAAACCTTGTCACTCAGATAGGGAAGGGAGAAACTGGCAAAGATCCTGAGGAGACAAATTTAAGGCAAATCCTGCTTGTGGGAATGTTGACATAAAACAACAGAAGCTCCAATGACTTCAGAACTACAAGAACCCAGCTCAGCTAACAAACTTACAGGGTCAAAATTAGCTTGCTTTTAAAATATTCATAAGCAAAAAAGACATCAGAATCTCCTAATAAAAGCAGTTTGTTATAACAACCTTAGTTTTTATTTTCCAGAATAGGCCATATATTTTAAAGAATATATTCAGAATTCAGAGCACAAAATGGCACTGATGATGACCTTCTAATTCTTTGGCCCTGAATGTTAGGGAACTCAGGATTTTAAGGAATAATAAAGTGAACAAAGTAAGAAGGAAGGTTTGAAGCAAATCCAGGAAACTGAAAATCTCCACACCAATTTTCAAATAAATCTGTCCTTATCCTTACTTATCCTTATTCCACACCTTGTCTCCTCAATAGCCTTATCCAATATACTGGTAAATACTCAACGTACATGCAAAAGTCAGTCCAAGCTATTAACATTTACAGCAGGTTTCTGCCCAACATTTTATCTTATGATACAGAATTCACTCCTCTCCTGAAGAACATCTCCTGCAGCAACATCCTTATATCACTAAATAGCTCAGCTAGGGCTGCCAACAAACTATTCAAACTGCCTTTGCCTAATCAGAAAACATATCATCAGGTCAAATTCACTGGCAAATGAGGAGCCACCAGTTACCACGGATCAGTCACTGCACAGCCCTTTCTAAGTAACCAGCTTCTGGACTGGATTAAGTATTTATTACTTGATGAATACAGGACTTCTGTGAGTGTCCAGCAGCCCACCACATACAGAAGGGAAAACTTTGCCCCAAGAAATCTATCTGTATCAAATTTCAAGTGATGCAAGAATATTTCATAGAATCATAGAAAGCCCTGAGTTGGAAGGGACCCACAAGGATCATCAAGTCCAACTCCTGTCCCTGCACAGGACAACCCCAAAATTCACACCATGTGTCTGAGGGCGATGTCCAAGTGCTTCTTGAATAGCATCAGGCTTGGTGCCAGGACTGCCTCCCTGGGGAGCCTGTTCCAGTGCTCCACCACCCTCTGGGGGAAGAACCTTTTCCTGATATCCAACCTAAACCTCCCCTGGCACATCTTCCTGCCATTCCCTCGGGTCCCTTGGATTAGGAAAACTAGTATTGTTTGTACAGCTTGGGCCAGCCTGGGTCCAGTGTGGTTGGTAGCGCTGCATCACTTTACATCTGCTCAAGTTTTGACCATCGATTTTTAAAATGAATTTGACTCATTTGGAAACTGTGACAGATTTGAAAAAAAGTTTCTCAGCTCTGTTCATCCGCATGCACAGCCTCCTGCCTTGGAGAGTTCCCTTCCCTTTTCTCCCTATCATCACATTTTCTTAACAAAAGATGACTATTTATTATTATAGGAATATCTGGGGACCCTGGTCATTATTAACACATTGTCTTAGACACCGTACAAACAATTTGATGTAGACTCTGCCCTGAAAAGTCTGCACAAATTGTAGAGAAGAGAGATATAGCAGTCAGCCTGAGAAGAGCAATGATTTACAACTGCCCTGTAACTAGTGCAATTATTTATGGGTGATCTCATTGGGAAGCAATTAGCCAGAAAAAGAGACAAAAGGGGCGGAGGAGATATACTCCTTCCTTAAAAACTGTAAAAAGAACAGGATAATTGGTGTGGTACCAGATGCCCACACATGAAGTACTTTATTTTCCTTTTACTGTTGCATTATAACAAATCCCTGAGAGAAAATGGAGCTTAAGAATTGGAATTGCTGACACATAATGCCAGCACACACAAGTAGCGTTGGTCCAGCTGTAACACACAAGCAGTAACACTCTTCCCAAGTTTTTCACATTGAGAACTTCTAGATTTCATCTATTTTGCTGGAACTTCTCTCCAACTTTGAATCACCCAGGGATAATTCATAGGACAGAGGCTCCGAAGCAATGGTTATGACTTACCTGCTCCACTGTCATGGCCTGTGTTTGAGAAGAATGAGTGGAATCCACATAAAACCCAGCTCCAGCAATAATATGGACTCCAGTTTCTTCAGCAAGTTTCTTCAAAGTATTCATATCTCGACCAATTCCTGTGGTTGTGTTTTCCACGATTGTCCCACCACCTGCTGCTTTAAAATGCAACAGCTCCTCCTTCACAGCATCTGTTTCCTGATACAAAAGAAGGTTTTCTTTATGGCTATAGGGATTTTGCTTAATCCAAAACAAGTTCTTCATCTCAATGGGCCCATCAGACAGAGGCTCTTGGCCTGGAGAAGGTGGACAAAAACAGCTGCTGTAGTTCATAGTCAAGTGTTCATGAGTCAATGTATAGCCGAGGTGGTTTGGATCCACAGGGCCCAAGACAGTCTGTGCTTTTCCTCCCAAGGAAGGCATTTTTCTTCAGCAAAAGAAAAAAAATCAGATTAAAAGAGTCTGGGAAGGAAGAAGAAAGGAAACAAACATTTCAGATGGAGCAAACATTTCTTGCAAAATTTCTGAAGTCCCTCCTCTCTCTCACACACGTACCTACACGCTATGTGTGTTTCCTGCACCTGGGGATGAACAACCCCAGGCACCAGTACAGGTTGGGGGCTGACCTGCTGGAAAGCAGCTCTGCTGAGAAGGACCTGGGAGTGCTGGTGGACAGCAAGTGACCCTGAGCCAGCAATGGGCCCTCGTGGCCAAGAAGGCCAATGGTATTCTGGGGTGCATTAAAAGGAGTGTGGCCAGCAGGTCGAGGGAGGTCATCCTGCCCCTCTACTCTGCCCTGGTGAGGCTGCATTTGGAGTGCTGTGTCCAGTTCTGGGCCCCCCAGTTGAAGAAGGACAGGGAGCTGCTGGAACAAGTCCAGCGGAGAGCTACCAAGATGATCAGGGGACTGGAGCATCTCCCTTATGAGGAAAGGCTGAGAGACCTGGGTTTGTTCAGCCTGGAGAAAAGAAGACTGAGGGGGGATCTTATAAATATCTGAAGGGTGGGTGTCAGGAGGATGGGACTGGACTCTTCTCAGTGGTGCCCGATGACAGGACAAGGGGCAATGGGCACAAGTTGGAACACAGGAAGTTCCACGTGAATATGAGGAAAAACCTCTTTCCTGTGCGGGTGCCAGAGCAGTGGCCCAGGCTGCCCAGAGAGGTTGTGGAGTCTCCTTCCCTGGAGACATTCAAACCCGCCTGGACGCGGTCCTGTGCCACCTGCTCTAGGTGTGCCTGCTCTCGCAGGGGGGCTGGATGAGATGATCTCCAGAGGTCCCTTCCAACCCCTACCATTCTGGGCTTCTGTTTGCTGGAAAGTTTTCAAATGCTGTTTGCAGTAGAGTGGTCAATATGGAAACCAAAGCATTTCTTTTACTCAAGTGCACTTGTCTCAGTACTCCAGCAATGTAAAAATACCACATCCCAGCACAGGGAAATCATCATCATTTATTGTGCTATAGTCAATAACACATTAAGATAAATATTTCCTATTTAATAACAACCACTGTATGTTCATTTAGGATTCTCTGCTCTTCAGCAGCTGTCAAATTTTGTCAGCTTGAGCCACCAGATGAACATACTTGGCACCAAGGCTGAATATTCTTTACTGGTACGTTCATTTTATTTATCTGTGTCCTCCAAGACTCACTATCCCCCTCGCACGCCGAGGAAGCTGTCTGTGTTTGGGCACCTTGTTCTGTATGAGGAATGCTGGGAAGGGGGTGAGCGTCTGCTCTTTAGACATCACCAGAGGCTCAGGTTCTCCTGCCAGCTGTGCTGTGGAAGCCAGGAACAGCCCATGACAACTCCTCCAAAGCTGACAACAGTCGTTAAAGTTACAGCATGGCCCCTAACCATCAGGGCAGAAGCCAAAGGGCTTTTCCCATCAGCTTCACTGGCCAAATATTTTACCAGTTAAGAACAGACCTTAACCTAACTCTTAATTTATATGGCTTAGCCTCCAAGAGACTTTTTTCTTCATCTTTAACATGAACAAAACAATGTTATTTCTTAAACTTCAAATGAGTGGTGACAAACATATACATTGAGGCTACTGTCTGCAGTTGGTTCATGTTAAAGGCATCTGCCCTGTGCAAGTCTGGCCTGACTTGCTACAGGTTAGAATTAGCTGCAGCTCTCCCCACTAGGATTTGGGGGTACTTTTTTCTTTTCGGGGTGGGGGTAGTCTTTTTCATTTATTTGCCATATTAGCATTAAACATAACTGACTACCCAGTTCACGTTAGATCTTTCTGATGATAGTTGCAAAGGCTTGAGGATATAGAGTTATAATCCCCAGGCATCCAAAATCATCAGTTAGGAAACAAAATACATGTTTAATCATGTCCAGAGGACAGGACTAACTAGAGCATGCATTATTGATTAAAGAGAGGGTCTTTCCCATTTCTGTCTCCCTCTTAGTGAATAATATCATAAACACGGGCTTATTACTGGTGAAGCCCTCAGAGGACACTTTCCTTTTAACTGCTAAAAGTTAATCTACCAGGATGACAGAAAACTGAAATCTGAAGGGCACTGACCTCAACGTATCAAAGGGCACAAGAACATCGAGGTCTCTTTGGGGATACTTTAATCTCAGGAGAAGCAGTAGTTGTTAGAGTACCAATGTAGAAAAGTGACCCAGCCCCTGCAAAAGGCAGGTACCACCTGCCTAGTGAAGTCTGTAGTGCTGGCAGTTATTTGATTGAATATGAAAACGTGGCCATCCTTAAGAAAGAGAAAGGACTGACTGAATATATTTGCTTGCATTGTGTAAAAGCAGATTTAGAAGAACTGTTGTTTTATGAATACCATTTCTAGACTAGTGTGTTGACTTGTTTGAGAAGGCAGAAGCATAATTACTCTCATAGAACAGACTGCTGGCTGATTAATATAATAATTTATTTTTTGCCAAATAAATTAAGAAGTGCATGATTTCAGAAAACATTATTCTTGAGCAAATAATTAAAAGCAAAATACCTGCCTTAGTCAGAAACTGCTGCTAGCTGCAATTCAATTAAGTTGTCCAACCCAGTCGTTAATTCTATCCTTGAACAAAGCTGGTGCTCTGTAGAGAAACCCACTATTTTGGAGAAAGTTCAATGATCTGAGTCATTCTTATATGCACAGCAAAGAGACTAAGAAAATAGCATTACCTTGGTTGGTTTGTTTTTCCTTTTTTTTCCCTTTTTTTTTTTTTTTTGTGTTAAATATCTACCCTCTGGTATTCAGTAAAAACCTGACAGCATAAAGAGTGATAACTACTCTCTGCATTGGAGATACTTTTTTTTCCCCATGTTCACTGACAATTTTCAAATCTATTTATTAAGTTAGGAAAACAAACCTACATAAATGTTTTGTTATTTAATTAAATATACAAGTATTGAAGTTCTTTTGATAAAACCTGACACAAAGCGATTACAGTCTGTTTCCTTGACAAGTTTCTAGTTCAGTTTTTTTAGTTATTTAATAGTTCAGTTACTCAAAATGGCCACTCTAACGGAATGTGAATTTTTGCTCACTTTCAGTTTACTACTTTGATAAAAAGTTGACTTTCAACATTTGTTCCCACTAATTTCTTTCTGACACGGTTAATTTAGATTACCTTCAATTAATCTGGCCTGACCACTGTGAAGACCTATGGTTGTGTGCGTGAGATCTTCTTATAGCCCGAGGCTGCCGTCTTCTGATTTATAACAGCAGGAAACATTTAAAATTACCAGTTCCAGTGCCAGGTTTCTCCTGTAGCAGACACCAATCTGTTGATTTTTAGATTCTACATTTCAGGTTATAGCACACAGAGAGAGTTTACAGAACTAATGTCTACTATTGAACCTTCTGACTGAGGCCAAGGATTTTTATAAATATAAGAAGCATCACAAAAATGGAAACTGACACAAACAGCATTTAAAGTAGGCCTAATTTTATCTGCATGAAAAATATGATTAATATTAATGTCTGTGCCTGCTTACTAACAGTTTTAGAAACCCACTGCTTTTAATAAAAAAATTATGAAAAATAAAGACAGCCAACAACCTGTGACTGGAATTATTTTTAAAACCACTGTCCTGATATCTTTCCTACTGTCATTTACACAGACAGCATGCCCTGATTATGCTATAATGACACATTATTCTTAGTAAGATTCACTTGATGGAAACAGAACTTAATTAGTGTCTTTAAAACAGATTTTAGGTGCAAACAGCTTTTAAATGGAATAAGTACTGCTGCATAATTTAAGCATGTATATGATACTACAGAAATCAATGTTTGTGTGCTTTACTAATTACTTGCATGCCGTGCTTTACACAGACCTTTCTTCTGAGGAAGTTTCTTCTTTCATACACCAAGGACTGAATTCATATCTCCATTTAGCCATCTAAAATGATGTATGTCTTCTACAGAATAATCGTCTAGACCATTTTCACAGTGGAGATGGAAAGACATACCCATAGGCAACTCATCCAGCCTATTTTGAATGTTTGTAATAGAACAGGACAAGTCACCTTCTGTATTATCGGCCTCCTGCCATGGACTATGGAGGGAGCCAAGAAACAATCCTGGACAAGACAAGTATATTTTAGATGGTCCCACATAAGACATGTGAATTATATTTACTGAATCTTAACCCAGTCTGAGGGGAAGGGGGAAAGGCACCAACTCCTATGACAGAAGATAAACAGGCAGGCTCATATCTGGCAATAACAGGTACTTTGCTTTTGGAAATCACTAACTTATGCTGTGGTATCACCAAGGTGCTCCTGCATAGAACAAGGCTGCTCTGCTCTAGGTGCTGTATAAACAGAGAAATAAATGGTACTTCCTGATAATTACATATTCAGATAAGAAGAAAATGAGAATTGCTTTAAGATATAACCAAAACTTGCATTATTTCACAACAGCCTTGAAACAATGCCTTAACATTTCTGTAATAAACACTGGACAAATCTTTACAACCACCAATTGTATGGTGCAGAAAATATGACTCTCACCATTAGCCAACTATTAAATACTGGTGAAGTAAATATTTTTCCTAGAGGTATTGTTAAGAGAAAAGCAACTTGCTGCTAAAAGGTCATGGTACTGCATTCCTGACTCTGGTAAAAACTCCACTGAGCTCCATAGCTGTTTTGCCTGAATACTGATGACAAGATTTGTGTTTCCACTTTTCCCATCTGAAACACGCACTTCAGTCATTTTAACGGTCTTGTAATGGGAAGTCTCTCTAGGTTTGGATTAGTTGCTTCCTACAGTAATCTCATATTGCTGAAACATTATAATCGCATAAACACAGTTTCCACATGCTAACGCCGCATTTGTTTTGATTCAGTAAGCACATTTTAATGGTATTAGCACAGATTCTCTCTAGACTTGTATGGGAATCATTGTATTGCCATTACATTACAATGTGAGATTACAGCAACACTAAATCCAGATTGCTGTGACACAAAATTTACAAAAAAACCAAAAAAGAATGGCTCAATAGGTATTTATGATATTCAGAAAAAAGTTAAACACAGCTGCCATTTAGAAACAAGGGCTGCCCTGGCTGCATCAAGAGCATTTTAAGTGAGTCTTTCTTTTATAACCATGCAGTCTTAGGAAATGTGGCATAGCGCAGGTTTGCTATATATTTACAGATGGAGGAAACGTTTTGAGCATTCAATTCTACTGAGAGCAACCTCTACAGAGCATGGAAAAGCCCCAAATTAGAAATATATGACACATCTGTACTTAATTACCATTAGCTAGTCTATACGGTGCTATCTCACCATTCCTCACATGTAAACATTTTATGATGAGGGAAAAAGTTAGCAAGACAAAGAAAGAGGAGAGGCAGAGGGTAAGAGAACACATGTAGCCTATGTCAGGAATAATTTAAAAACAGAACTTCTTTCTCTCTTCCCCCTTGCTTCTGCGAACTCTGTAGAGGTTTACAGGGTGGAAGGAACTCAGTACTGCCAGCATGGTTCTTCCTCTTCCCCACCAGACAAGCAAGTTTTCTAACTTCTCTGACAGATGGATGCCAGATCTACTTTACATTCTTCAAAAATTTATTCACAAGTGCTAATTACAGGACAAACACGCCTGAAACCCATCTCTTTTCCATACACTGGTTTGAAAAAGCGTGGCTTTTTTTGCTCGTGCACAGCATCAGGGAAGTGCAGCTACAAGGGGCTGCGGAGCAGAGCTCACCACAACTTGCTGGGTGAGAGCAGCAGTAGGAGTGAACTTGCATCTGCTCCAGAAGGACAGATACAGGCTTACCTGTCATTTAGCCCAGCAAATCCCTCTGCATCAATGTCTGCAAAGGTGTCCAACAGCCTGCGATGCCATACTCCTACATGGGCACTCTCACAGCACCACCAGAGATAACAGCACATCTCATATTGCTTTTGGGCTATTTTGCCCAAGAAACAGAATTTGGAAATGGAGTATAAGTACTGGGAAAAAATTCATGTTTCTGGACAAAGTCCTGTCTCTTCTGCAAAAATGGCAGATGTGCTTCTCTGAAGGTGACACAGATTATTCTCATTAAAGTCATATTTATTATTCCCTGTCTTCGGAATTGGCATTGGTCAAAAGAGACATTGGTCTTTTTTTTCTCCCGAACTGGAGCTATGAGATTATCATGATTTGCTGAACTTCAAGCTAACCCAGAAAAATGAGCCAAGAAGAATAATCTTATCTATTCAGACCCAGCATTTTCTTTTTTCACTACCTTCATACTCTGTTAATTTAAAAAAAAGCAACAAGTATCATGATAGCTTTCCATAGTATGGCCCCTTGCCTAGTGCAGGAGTGCACTAAGGGGACAAGGACGTGGATGTACAGTGCTGGCCTTCCTCCTAGTTCTCAGTCAAACTACATAAGGATGACACACTGGTACTTCCATGAGCATCAACACTGAGGCAAGGCTTTGTATCCTAAGGATTGATGTCACAAGGGAGATTTTTTATGCCTCAACTAAAACTCTTCTCAGAGAGAAGGGGAAGACTTACAGTGCCTCAGTCCTACAAGAACTCCTGTCTAGCCCCATATAAGTATATGTTGCAGCCTTTCCTTTAACAGGGCACCTGGAGTCTCCCATCTTTGGGTGGCTGTATTTTCATGGAGCAAGTAAGAACCTCACCACTTCAGATATCTGTTCTGGGTAGAAATTGGCCAACAGATTCGAAACCTAGAGAACTCTTGGGAGAAACACTTAAAAAGCATCACCTATCCCTACCTTGACACCTTTTTTCCTGAAGCACACTGTTCTGGAGATACTCAGAATAGCGGGTTAATGCAGCGGCCTTCAATGACCTAGATCTGGTCCCAAAAGCATTCAGAAACATAAATTTCCTTAAGAAGCCAAGCTAAAAGAAACACTAAATACTGTTTTTTACTAGATTTTCTATATATGCTTTGAGCAACCAAAAAGCTTTTACACTACAGAAATGAGAAGCAATACTGGGAGCAAGACTTTATATTAAGTTACAATACATGCTATGAAAAAAATTGGGAGACCTCTAACCAAGCCTTACATAATCCTACAACGATAAGCAGAAGTCCCAGCAAAATATGCCTGTACACACACCACAGCAGTTATGTTGCTTGAGTGGTACTGGCAATGTTCTACAACTTAAAATGTAAGAGAAATTTAAACACTATTACACATACATGAAAGGCCAATATATTGATTTGCTGCCCTCAGAACCTCCAAAAAGCACACTTTGCGGAAAGGAACAGGGCAAGTGAGAAGCAAAGCTTTGAACGTTCACCTGAAAGGGTAAGTGAAAATTTTCACTGTGTACTCCCTCCATTGCTCAGCTAGTGGCAGACAGACCTTCCAGCTTCTCATGGTTTGGGGGTCACATTCTTGCTCTAGCTAGGTTTTGAGCCAGGCTTACATAAAACAGCTTTCTTCCTTACAGTTGAACAGCCACACCAGAACAAAGGGCAGCCTCTCAGATCAGCTTCACAGTATGTCCATACCTTTGGGATCAAACCAAGCACATGGGACCTGCACATGACCACGTATGCACGTGTACAGCTATTTGCCCCAGAGGCAGAGTTTAAGCCACTTAGTATGTAATACTTCGCACACTTTTTTTCAATTTGGTTAAAGTTCTGTTGCTGTAAGCACAATAGAGTCAGACTTTTATTTTACCTTATTTCTGTGCAGGTAACAGTCTCAAAACCTAGGCTTCTTTGAGCAAAGTCACATTGAAGTTTCTCTTCCTCAGACAGATCTGAGACCAATATCCCCATAAGTGGTTTTCCATCAACATCTCCTTTAGAAAAACTTCAGGGGATTTTACATTTTGGGCAGCTTCCAAAATTACTCCTGATAAAAGGTCAGATAAGAATTCTTCCCTAGGGTCCAACATTACATTAATTATATTTTACATGCACACATAGTGTTTTTAGGCCAAAAATTAGGCCTGAAGTCACGTTACGCTATATGCAAATACAGGCTGAGTCCTGCATGCTGATGCATGCATTTGTATTCTTAAGCCTAAACAGAATCATATTTGCTTCTCATGGGTGCTAGGCTACAAGCACACATTCTCTTTCTTGCTAGGAGAACATGATATAGGAAAAAAGTTTGTGCTTTTCAGAAATGCGTGTGCAGTCTTCATTCCCTCTAAATTTCAAATCTGAAACTTAAGCATACACATAACTCTACTCTTACTGTTATTCTCATTGCCTTTAATTGGGTTTCTCTCTATTTAAGGTCACATATGCTTAAATATTCTCACATGAGCTTAAACGTTTCAGTAAGGATGTTGGATGGGGCATTATCACTCAGCTTGTGCAGCACCATCACCCAGAGACACACCAAATCAGTCTATGGATCTTTATATGCAGCACTAAAGAGAAAAGGCACCGAAGAACAGACATTATCGTCAGCACATATGCATGCAATGGAAATGCAATGTTCATTACAACCTCCTGGTCAAGACTGGCCATTACTAGCTAGAAAATTCAGATGAATGAACCCCAAGGTCAGCTTTGTGGCAGAACATACCAGTCACTGAGGCCTGTGAAGGCACACGCAGTGGAAAACAGCGTGAAGATGGGGTTTAGTGCCTCATTCAAGATCGCAGGCTGCAGCAACTGGGATAAGTAGGGACTTCCAGAAAGCCACTTTCTTTAATAGTGAGCAATGGGACTAAATTCAGTTTCCCAGTACTGCGAACAACTGTATCCCAAAACTTTCAATCAATCTGAAGACCCACTGGAAAAAAACATACCCCAAGAAAAGCCTTCACAGTTTCAACTGTGACTGTTCTGCTATGGCTGTGTCAGGAAATGGAAGCTGTATGCTCCTCTCAAGGTCCACCTCTGCTCTAACGAGAAACTACCCACACAAGAAAAGTTAATGTAAGCCAAGTGAAAGCTTAAAGCTAATAGGTGTAACTTGAAAAGTATCTTCTACCTTAGAGATAGTCTTTATAGTCTGCATGCTTTGTCAGTGGTCAAAGGCAATGACCTCTTGCTTGTACAACTCCTACTACTAAGTTCTTACCCGTAGCTGGGTACAATAGTGAAACAGCAGGAACAACCAAAACACAGAAGCCGATGAGACTGTCATGTCTCCTGCATATCCTCTGCTTTCTTTCCAGGTATTGCTGAATCTTCAGTCTTAACAAGAACTGGACACAGAACCCTGCCACTGTTTTGCCTTTTTGCCCCACAGAATGATATCACAGTATTTCTGAATGAAGACACACACTCAGTATCCTTGTCCTGAAACTATTAATTATCTGTTTGTTTTGTTGTGTTTTTTTTTTAAATCTGTGCTCTCCAGTCTAAAGTGAGTAACACAGTCCCAAGTCTTGCAATAAAGCTCATAGCCCTCACGAGGTCAAGCAGTAAGACCAGTTGAACATTTCCAGACCCATGTGAAAATGACCTATCTGTGAGAAGGGCTGCAAATCACAGCACAGAAAGAGTTAAATTCCTTTCATTTAGTCAGCACTACAGAGACTCAGGGACAGGGCAAGGGTGAGGTCCTGAAAGAGCAGAAAAAGAGAGATTACCTCAGTGGATAACATACCATTCTTTGGTCCTCCCTCCCCCGCAGAAGTTACTTCAGGAAAAATCCTGTGGCTTTGGCTCCATGCAATACTAAGGTTTTAGAATATCTCTGAGAAGAGTGATACTACACGTTTCTAAGATCCGACTGAAAATTTGTGATTTACTTAAAACTCATATAAGAGATGATGGTGGTGGTGGTACTTCTTCTACTTTCTTCTTATTATCCAAGTAGTTAAATACTTCTGAAACATCTGAGCCACTGCTAGGATAAAACACCTTTCTTGGATTATTACCCACATACATATTAATATCAGACCAAAGACATGGCCACTGCTTAGAAAATTCTGAGGAAGGTTTTTAATTTGTGACCAGAAAGTGATGTTAAAGCAGAAAACCTACCCTACAAGTTTTGAGAAAAAGATTAAATTTCTTTTTAGAACCAGGGGGATAGGACACTCCCTTTCCCTTCCAATACAGCCGGTAATGCAATGACTTGTATATTCTCCAGAAACACCACAGACCTAAGTTCAAAACTGCTCTGAATCAAACCAGGGACTTGAACCTTAGGTTTCCACAACCTAGATGGATTTCTAATCCTCCCCCTACCAGACAGGTGGCCAGTCCGATGCAAGCAGAAGTCTCCCTTCTCTGTTTTCATGAAACCTTAAGAGGTCTTGGTTTCAGCTTACTAAAAAGTGAATCTTGTTCAGTATTTCAAGTATTGAAAGATGAAGAAAATATTTTAGATCTGCATCAAGTGAAATAAGAAATAAAATCCACAGGATGTTCAGAGAAACACAGAACTAGTTGGTGCCATATGCTTCACTATAAATTGATTTTTGTAAGTGACAAGCAAGCTGATGGCTCCCTAACCAGAGAGGGAAGCAGTGACACTTGCTCCTGCTCTGCCATGCATTAATTTAATAAGTTAGCACTGGTCACCTATATGAAATGCAATTAAGCATCGGAATGCCATTGTTGCCACCTTTAATTATAACTACAAAAATGAATGTGATTATCGTGACATGATGGCAAATATTATGTCTGTTAAATTCCAAAAGATGAGAGGCATTCATAATAATAAATGACACTTATGTAGTCTTTCATATAATAATCCCAAAGTACCTGACAAAATGATACAAAATTACCTATTACAAGCATCGCTTCACCCATCACTGAAACACAGCCCCCAGCAGAAAGAAGGCAACAACCTTTAAACACCACAGAACATATTACAACAGCGGACATTGAATAATGTATACAGTATAAAGCACAGGGGAATTCCAGACAAGCAAACCACAATTTTCCAAAAGCAAGTGACCTCTGGATAAAAATCTGTTTCATTCAAAAGTTATCACAAGCCGCTAGCATACAGAAGATACCATCCTTAACAACAGACATGCCTAAAAAAAGATTTATATTTAGAAGTTCCTTAGAGATCATACATATTCATGTACTTGCTAGGCCAAAAGATGCTCATCTGAGCTCCTCACCAACAGGACTTGTATGCTTCAACTCGGGACCACATCATCACAGCACAAGACCTGCTGCAAAGGGGCTGCCAAACACCCAAGGCCACTGTTGGGCAGTGGCCTGACTACAGCACTGAACCCCACTTGGCAGAGGGGACCCACACCTCCCTCACTCAGAGCTAGCACTCCTCTCCACAGCTCACCAAACCGGTGCAAGGGGAGGGCGACTGCTGCAGCTGTGTCCTGTAAAGGGCAGCACACCTCAGGCCACAGAGAAAATGCACAGTGTCTGGCTCCCAGCAAGGCTCGCGGGCAAGTCTGGAGCTTTGCTGTTGAGCCACGTCGAGCTTAAGCAACTCTAGAAGCATCTTGCAGAGAGCCACAGCTGTTTCCAGATGGAGAGGCAGCTGAAGGCAGGCTTTGAGGGTCCTGGTTTTGGATTGAGGCACTTGCTCTTTCACAGAGCCACCCTCAGGGACTGATGGGAGAGGACGCAGTTCCAATATTTAACTTGCTATGACTGTACAAATATTAAATGCTGCACTAATAATAGCAGCGTAGCCGCACTCACACAGTGAAGCCCGCCTGAGCTGGGGGGTTACTCTGCTGGTAGCTATCACCCTAGCCCGTGACACGCTTTTCCAGAAAGGAGGAGGTGTTCAGCACCCCAAGCTCCAGACCCGCGGCGGGTCTCTCGCTGCAGGGGCCCGGCCCGGCCCAGCGTCGCCGGCCCGGCCGCGGTCTCCTCCCGCCTCCCGCCGCCGCTCCCCGGCTCAGGCCAGCGGCCCCCTCCGC
>VZTV01110142.1:0-18204 GCA_013400875.1 Anhinga rufa
AACTTCCTGAGTTCCAATTTGTGCCCACTGTGTAACTGAAAAGAGTCTGGCCACATCTTCTTGACACCCACCCTTCAGATACTTATAAGTACTGATGAGATTCCCCTTCAGTCTTCTCTTCTCCAGGATGAACAAAGCCAGGTCTCTCAGCCTTTCCTCATAAGGGAGATGCTCCAGTCCCCTGATCATCTTGGTAGCTCTCTGCTGGACTTGCTCAAGCAGCTCCCTGATCTTCTTGAACTGGGGGGCCCAGAACTGGACACAGTACTCCAAATGTGGTCTCACCAGGGCAGAGTAGAGGGGCAGGATGACCTCCCTCGACCTGCTGGCCACGCTCCTTTTAATGCAGCCCAGGATACCATTGGCCTTCTTGGCCACAAGGGCACAGTGCTGGCTCAGGGTCAGCTTGCTGTCCACCAGCACTCCCAGGTCCTTCTCAGCAGGAATTCTTTAGAAACTGATGATATTAGGTTAGCATGTGTGGAGAATGTTATTTTATGTTGGAGTTCTACTAAAAGGACAGACCATGGGACCACACTGTGGATACAGTCAGAGTTTCAAAGCATCTGAATAAAAGTACTGCCCTGAGGTACTGCAAAATATTTCCAGAAGTCTCGACTGCATTGGCAAACCTCTTAGGAGTAACAACATATTAATGATTCAGACTCAAAAGCTTTTTCCATTAATTGAATTTCTGTTAAGTTGAAATAGGTTTCTATGGTAGCAGTAATGTCATAAATGTTTCCCATTGCTTAAAAGTACCAGGTGGCAATGCCTCTAGCACCTACTGCAGTATTTTTAATCAATTAAAAAACCCATGCTGGGACCCAGATGAGAGATGGGCATCAGCAGCCAGCCCCTCCATTGGATCTGTTAAAGTGGCAAGGCTAACCACATCAGAAAGTTAGGCTCTTGCAGCAAATCTTGCTAAACTAGATCCCAAGAATGCCTTAACGTTTTGGGAACTTTTAATTCCAAAAAGTAATCTGCATCTTGATACCTAAATCGAATGGATGGATTCCCTCTCAAGGATGGAGTTATTGATTTATATATTTGGGATTCCTCTATCCTAACTTCGGAGTCTGACTTCAGATGTGTCTCTCAAAAGTCAGTCAGGCTTAGAAGTCTAAACCAGTAAACTTCTTTTGAAGGGACAAGAACTAAACTATCGAGACGACATAGAAAGCTAGTGCTTTTATGTCATTTCAAAATATTAAGAAAGCCAAATATATCATCCCATGCATACATAGCTTTGGAAATTTTTGCCACCAGTGGTACTTCGAAACACTTTCTCATTAAGGTCAGATATATTGAACATCGTTTCTGGCTGATCCAAGTGAAAGTAATATAACTTGCCTTTCAGTCCTTATGCTATAATACTCCATACACACTACAAATTTATTTCTCATTAAATAATTTTTATAAATTTGCACTGGAAACCCTTCCTCAAGGTCTAGTATTTCATCATACTGTGTGGTCTGAAAGCAGAGAAAGATATGGTTTTTCTCCAAAGGAATTTACAATTTAAGTATTAAAAAAGAGACAGTAAATTGCGAGGGACAAGTCAGAGCCAGTGTGACAGCACGACAGATAATTGGCTTCAGCTACATACTGCATAATCAGCTTTCCTGATAAATCAACAGATATGAGAAAAGATAGACATTACAGCCACATGGGTTAACATAGAAACAGTAATGCCAGAGGAGAGCTGAATTATACACTTTCATACAGTAGAATCTAGAGCTTGCTGGGTCTGTATTGCGTGTGTTCTCTGTCAGTGCTTTGATTGCTAATTCTTCCTTTACAGAGTCGTGGGCCAGCAACATCAGCCACGCTACCTTTTGACACAGCTCACTTTTCAGTGGGAGCTCTCATTTCCATTCTCTTTCTCATTATTATGTCAAAATTACATTGTGAGTGTAAACACAGGAAATACATTCCTCCTTTTCCTGATCAGCAGTAAAGCCTTCTTTTCAGCAAAATGAAACTGAAAAGTGCATTAAATTGTAAGCCGGAAAGCAAATGAATAAAATAATGGCAGAAATGTGAACAATAACTGAAACTCATGGGAATAAAAGTAAAATATGTCAACAGTGTTATAAGTGAAAAAAACAAAACAGCAACAGCAGTACTTTCTTCAATAGCCCACCAAAAGCTACAAGTGGAAACTTGATACACTTCAAGGGTAAAGGCAAAATTACATCTCTGGCCAAACCTGTGCTAATTACACTTCCTCAGCCTTCAAAACAGGGTAACTACTGCCAAATTGCTCAGTGGCTTGCTGTCTCTGGCTCATGACAACTCCCAAACCAAACCTGGGAATTGCTTTGGGTGAGAGCCAGTTGTCCATTCTAACAGCTTACAGCTATGGACGATCACCTCCAGCCACAGGCAAGCTCCACGGCATAACATTAGATTAGAGTCAGGGCTGTCCTTCACTACTGCAGTGCTCCTGGAGACAAATTAAGCAAAGTCTAGGAGATTCTTGCACCCAAGGATACAAAAGTCTATGATAGAACAACAAGAAAAATCTGTTCTGTGCATCTCTTCCTTTCGGTTGCTTTCCAAGATAAGCAGCAGTGTACATTTATGCCAGCTACAGAGGTGTCTGCCTCCAAAGCCTGCAATACCCACATTGCAACATGAGCTGTCCACAAGGCTGGCAGAATAAAAAATGTAATCTGCAGATGGCTGTTGTAGCATCTGGTTGAGATGTAAGGCTCAAGATATTGTGCAGCAGCTTCCAGTCCCTGACACCCTGACTGTGCTAGGAATTACTGAGTGTTTGCCATAACATTGCCACTTCCGTCTCCTTCCTTGTCCTGACCTTGGGAAAATGCTTTTGTTCAGGACAAATAAAGTTAATTTATACAATCAGAACAACCTCATCTCCTCTGCTTACAGCTAGAGAGCGCATGATATCATGAGCTGTGGCAGAGGTAAAGTCTGAAGGAGACCTCATCCTCAAGTGCAGCCCTAGAGTGAAGAATAAAAGCACACAGTTAGCTAGAGGTCAGATCTTCATAAAAATGTAATTTTCCATGGGATCCTGTACAAACTCTTTTTATTCCTTAAGCACACTAATAAATTAATAACCACAAAAATGACATAATTCTTGTCATATGAGAATAGAATATTTTAAGGGGAGACCAAGAAGTGGAGAGAATGACATGCCTTCTGGGGATACCTTTGGAGCATTTTGGAATAGCTACAATATATAGATACAGGTCACATATTTATAGTTAGCAAAAAGGAATTATACCACAAGATAGTCTCTGAACACCTGTCTCCTTACCCTGTAATGCATATTTTCTTTGCAGAAGTAACTAAATCTTTTGCCTGCTAAAACTGCCCCCAGGTTAAATGAGGTCTTCAAACTGTACCACTGTAACAGCTCAGACTTGTCCTCAAAAGGAATGTAAGAACAGAAAAATTAACAGGGACATTAAGCTGTTTGTGGGCAGCAGGCCCTAAGACTAGACTGTACTATGGAAGAAAAAGGCAACAATCAAGGAAATGCATGGGGTTTTTTCTACAGTAGCTCCCAGGAAGAAATGTTCCTATGTGTGAGCAGTATGCTTGTTTCTGGTGACTGTGTAATTCACAGGTTTAAACTCACTATAATTTCCAGTCTTTTCCTGCCTCCTGGAGAAAAATTAGACCTACCATGGAATAACTGTGACTGCAAAATGCAATTTGATATAGGCTATGTCATATAGATACTGTTATATATCTCAGTTTAGAAATACTAAACAGGTTATGAACTCTTTGTCCTATTTTTACCTTTCAACTGCTTTTACCAATTTAGTTTGGATTTGGGTTCTGAGTTAAAACAGGTGTAAATGTGTGAGAAAATAAAAATGAGGAAAGACTACCAGTTTGACTGCATAGCCTGGTGTCAGACTTTCCAGCTACAGTCCTTGCAATATGTGACAAACCACATTCTTTTAAATAGCCAGGCAGGTAAGTCACATAATGATTAACTGGATCTAATAGTAAACAACAGGTCTTGAGAAACTACATCTTCTCAAAAATGTTGTTTAAACATATAGTTGCCAATCAAAATTGATTTCTTTTCAGGATAAATATTGATGCTTACCCAATATTTTAAAATCAGTTGAGTTGAAGAAGCGGTTAGTTCTGTATCTATTTTCATCTGCTTTAAGAGATACATCAAAGACACTGTTTATGGAACAAATAAAAATGTATTAAGAAATTTCAGGATGCATTTTGAAAAAGAAAACTGATTTAAAGGTAACAGTTCCTAACAAAGCCTCAGTAATGATACTTGCCTGAAAAAAAAACCACAACAAAATCCTTCTGAAATTAAATGGAAATTTAAAACTCCTTTTGCATGACTGCAAGAAGAAATAGATTTCTTGTGTAAGCTTGAGCTAATAACATTTCAGTATATATTGAAGTCAGTAGTAAAGTACTTATTTAATTCACCAGAAATATTAGACCATTTTAAGAGGTACTTCTATCACTTTTGAAATCCGGTAAGGCTTTTTTCACAATATACACAAGCTATTTTTATATCTTTGATAATTTTGCAAAGTGGAAACAGTTCTGCTTCTGTTTTTTTAATCTTGTAACCAAACACGATATTGCTCCCCTTCCCCCTCTCCCTGGTAGGGACCATGCCCTTCAAGGGAAGGCACAGAATGAGCTCATGGCAAGAAGATATTAAAGACTTATGAGAAGAAACCAGCCTCCCAGCACATGCTCCACATCTAAATCTAACTGGGCATCCATGCTTCAAAGTATCTTCTACTGATTCTTTTCCAATTCTCTCAAATTTAACCTGTTTATTCTTCGAACGCAGTACTAGTCGATTCCATAAATCGTGACAAAATGAAACTATTGTTAACAGTTTTGATCCTCACCTGGAGGATGTGACTGTAGAGAAGGCAGGAGAACTCATTTTACTTTTTATTTTATAAAAATAAATTAAGGTTATTTCTTCAAAGAGAGAAACTATTAACTTTATGTAACATTTAATATGATTTCTCACTATCCAGCTTCCAGAATTATGTTACTATAACTCTCAGAACAGAAATTTAGTCAGTAATACTAATCCTGAGAAGTTTTAAAAACTAAGATCTAAGATTCTTTTTCCATTTGTATAAAATTTGGATTGTCTAATTGCAGTAATAATAAAGCCAAGAAGTAACTCAATATGCTTCAAAATTTGGAAGCCATGGTAGTAAAATTTGTTCATTATTTGTCTGGGGAATAATCTATTTATATAGAAAAAATAAATATTTAAGAGAAAGAAAGTTTAATATGTTTAGCAGATCACAGGATGCCTTTCTAGAAGTGTCTTCATAAGGTTTCTTTCTGCTCAATTGTCCCTAAATAGGTCTCTCTTTGTTCTTTCTGTTTAAAATTTTAAAATATTTCTCTTTTTGCACATTATGTGTCACTTCACACTTCTCCCTTACACTTCAATTATGCCTTACTGTATAATTATACCTTTTACTACAAAATACAAGATAGGGAATAATAGAATAAAAAGCCAGTTGATGCTAATAAATTGATATTGTTGAGTCTCTAAGATATGTAATACAAAGGATAGACATACCTAAATCAAAAAGAAATATTTTACATAGCTACAATAATTAGATATAACAAAGATCAGACAAAAATAGCTGATGGATGACAAGCTCTTCTAAAGTTTTTTTTGTGCTTGTTTCATTTGCCTAGATTAAAATGCATCAACAATTTAAACAGAAAAAGAAGTGTTGCAAAATTCATTGTATCACTACCCGGCTAACCTTTAATAGACATACTACATATGAATGAAAAAGTAATGGTGGAATTCAAAGGTCAGGTGAAATTCAAACTCTATAGAACAATCATATTCCCACTTCTCTCTTTTTGCAAACATAAAACTAAATCACACTGCAGCAGCATTAGAATGTAAATGTAACACTGGAGGGAGAGTTTCTCTTAACAAATTTCTTTCATTGTCTGTCATCATGGCTCCTCAGATAAAGAAAATAAATATGCTACATTTGAGATAAACAGTTTAGAGTTCTCATAGTATATATTTTTTTCCCCTGGCATTTCTTTTGAAAAACTGAAATCAAGTTCAATCCTTGCCTTAGTATTATATTCAATCATAATTGTATAAAGCATTTATGCATTTCCACGCCAATGACTTCCTTGAGGCAGTGAGGAAATTCAAAATATAATCTTTAGTGTAAGCTTTTTCCTCTGATCCATCATTTGCAATGTTGGTATGCTTTCCAATTATTTCTTACTCCAACCTGCTGTAAGCATGAAACAAGTGCTTAAGTAATACTGACCTTTAAAATAATTCCTTTTCTTTCTTGGGGCATGTTTGTTTCTTCTTAGCAGACAACTATTAGCAATTTAATAAACCAGAACTATTGGCTGTGGAAACAATTACAACAAAATTTCTATCTCACCACTCAAAATGTAATATATTTGTATGTATACAGAATTATAGTAAAAGGGCTGTATTAGAAGAGTGCAAGAGTGTTATTTAGGTGTCAGTATCAGGATTATGTTTATATACAGAATGCCTCATGCACGCAAGCCACTATTATACCATCATTCACTCTTTTGTCTGCTGGAACTCAGGAAAACTTCTGAGGGGGCACCTCTGTCATGCTTTCACCCTCCCTCAGTCTCTAGACCTGAGATATCTTTCCTATAAAACCTGATACATTTCCATGAAAAGTTTTCTTTTCAGTGATCTGCTTTTTCAGGTGGGAGAGCTGTGTCATTGAAGACTTCCTTCTCCACTCTTACTTCTCATCTGTTGCAGTTTGTATCCCTCTCCCACAGCCACCAGCCCCTGTTCCCACTGGGGTCTCTGATCCTCCACCTGCTTCCAGACTCCATGCTTAATGAGTCATCATTATTTTCCCCCTTCCAGTCCTTGGCTGCCCTTTTCAATCTAATCATTATTTCATTCAAATCCAGGATTTTCCCCCTTTGCATGGGACAGCTTCCTCCTTTGCCTCCCCTTATTTCCAGCAAATGCACCCGAACAGCAAGAGATAGAAAGGCTCCCAGGTTTATTAAGCAAAAGCTATACACCAAAAGCAAGACAGACCAGGAGACCCCAACACCAAAAGTACGTTTCAGCATCAATCAACATTAACTATTAGCAGTATTGAAGTCCTAGCTCTAATCTGATTATATAAACCATCAAATGTCTTTGTTTGAGAGTCTACACTGATTTTAGTTTTACCTCTATGAGTAGCTGTAAACACGAAGCATAGGAGCAAAGCTTGAGTGGGGTTTTCTGAACATTTGTGGGGGTTATGTTGTCCTCAAAACTCACATGTTATTCTCAACCTCTACACTAGTGCTGTTGTTACAGATAGCAACCACAATACCAGCAGCTACTGCCATTTTAAATGAGAAAAGTTTTGCATTATGGGATTTAGATTGAAGGAACACTGTTTTTACCCACTAAAGCAACTGATTTTTCTTGTTATCTGTCACACATACAATCCCTTTTACCACTTCTGACGAATTTAGATATTTTACATAGATTATAGCTATATTTTTAGAAACCATTTCTAAATGGTTTTAGAGACTGATTCAATTTTAAAACAAATTTGCCTGGCAGCATATTCACCTCAGCTATTTCTATGCTGGGGAAAAGATACTCTTTCCAGTCATGGGGTCGGATGTGCCCCAGGCACATCCCCACGTAAATCAGAGTGGTTTATACCTGCAACCATTGTTGCCGGAGAAAGCAACACCCTGGCAGACTGGGCAGGCAGGAACAGCAATGGGCTCTGATCACAGCCAGGAGCAGCAAACAAGAACCATAGAGTGGATGCAGTGACCCATCAAACACCTGAAATGCAATTTTGCCATAACCCTAGACTTCACAACAGAAATGCACAATTTGCCACTCTGCGAAGGTTTAGGACCAGGACAGCAGCGCTGAACTGTTGAACATCAATATTAAAAGTAAGTAGCATGAACATGACTAAAAGTGATGCTCTGTGAACTACTTGTTTACTGTCATTTTGTGGCTGTCCTTTTACACTTTCAGTATGCAGCTTAAGCATGTATTTTAATAAAAAATGAAGATTTCTCCATAGGTATAAAAAATGTTTTTTTAAACTTTGGCTAAACACATATTAGATTATGACTGTACATCCTTTATATGTATATTTAACTTCAGCTTTAAAATGTGTTAGAAGATTCAGTCAAAACCTTCATTATCATAATTTGTAAAAAAATAGCATCTCCATGAGTTTACATAAGCTTCAACTTACATAATTATTAAGAGTTTGAGTAATCCCATTTTAGGACTTTGAATGATCTGTTTAGTATAATTAAAACAATTTCAACCTATTGGACACTGATTCTAAAGGTGTATTTTGTAAATATTAGCATAATATTATCATGAAAAAATATCTGATTGCTTTATACGGTGACATTCTTTGCCATCAAGTATTTCAATATAAAAGGAAGGAAGAAAAAACTCTTAAGTTGTTGCTGTTGTCAGTGAAAATAAGGAATTTCAAGTTTTCATTACTTAGTGTAATTCAAGGATTCCTTGAGATCTAAGCATAAAAATAAACTGAATCTGAGCTGATTTTTTTTTCCACAGGTCCCGGTCCTAACTCTTCAGGAGTTTCTATGTTAAAACCCTCCTAACTCACTTACCCAGAGTAGAACCTGACTTAGAATGACTTTCCAAATCTGTAATGCAGAAAAGGTGCAAAACAGAAATGTGAACCTGTTTTCAGACACACTGGGAGTGACATGGCCTGCTATTTGGGGAGATTTCATCTTTTAGGAGACTGAAAAGCATTGTAAATGTTGAATAATTTTCTTTTCACAATAATCCACTATTTAATCTGCCAAGAGTCAGCCAACATCTTTAGTAGCTATAAAACTTTACATGTAACCAAAGCAAGGAAGAGTAGTGTTACTGGTTGCAGGAAAGTCAGTCTGTAATTTGATGCACTGATCAAGTTACAAGAAATCAGAGTTAATTCTTTTTTACTAAAATTAGAGCTGAAGATATTTAGTCTGATACTTCCATTTAATTGAAACATCAGCATATAAAAGCACAGTATTTAAAACAAACAAATGAGATTATGACTAAGAAACTGCTAGATAACCCAAGTAATCTAAATCCTAGTCTCAGATGCCAGTCAGTGAGCATTTTGTCACAGACCTTCACTGATCACAGTGAGTGGTAATTATCCATGCCTTGAATAGATTAAAAATGACTTTACATTGTAATACTAACAAAATCAGAGTACTTGACAGCCATGTGGCAAAGACAGATAAATAAAAATTAAAAGGGCTTTTCTAAATCCATTTAGGCTTGTATTTGCCAAGAAGCACACAAGTCAGCTTTTGAGGACAGTTTCTCCCAATGCTTCATTGGTTAGGGGACAGCTTTGACCTTTGCTGGCTTTGTGTTCGGTGGTTTTTTTTGTAAGGACCAGTAAGAATGCTGAGATGTAAACTTTGTTTTGATTCACGATGGTGTCAAAGGGAATACAGCTCCGTGAAACTGAATAAAACTGAAGTTATGTTATTAGAAGGGGATGATTACTGAGCCTGCTAATGGCTGCAGCAAAGAGTCAAGCTCTCTTTCCAGCCCTCTTAACTCAGCATAAAAAGTGTTCAGGAAAGCGTCAGCAGTAACATTTGGACCAGAGTAGGAGGGTACAGCAAAGAGATGGATAGCGTTCTTTTATTCTTGCAAAGGAATTTGCCAATTGGCCTTTGCCAAATGAGTTATCTCTCAGTCATTAACAGCTGGTGCCTCTTCTGTATCTGTTTTCCAAGAGAAATGCAAATTCCACAAGAATAGTAACTGAAGTATCTTGGAACATGACTGTTATCTAGAAAAATTTTTCATATGCATTAAATCTCTGTCATGGAATGATTTCCTCCCATCTATTTTCTGGAAATAGGACTAAGAATCTTCTCAGTAATAATACAAAGGCAAACTGTTACCAAACCAATGAAAATCTGCTCTTCTCTCAAAGGACATCTTTATATGCATAGATTTCCTGTAAAAGTCAGGCAAAACATAGTTCTTTCCAAATCTAGATCTTCCTTCTGTGGCTTGAAAGCCTCCTTACTGTCTCACAAGTGGGGCGGGGGGGAACAAAAAAAAAAAAGAAAAAGAAAACCAGTGGGGAAGTCTAGAAGAAAACAGAAAATCCTAAAGTAAGTGCTTCTGTTCTTTTCAGCTCCTTTCTCGAAAGCACACGGATGCTGGTTTGAGGTGTGACATGAGCTGAAGAGGGAGAAAGCCTCTGGTGACGAACTTTTCCTCATTTGCTCTTGCAGATAGTAGCTCTTAGTGGAGTCTGAAAGCTGGACATTTTAACCTCAGTTACTAGATGGACATGGGCAGTGCTCACCCGCTTTTGTAGATTTGCATGTGTAAGGCATGCTCAGAGCGTAGCTACACAAGTGTCCTGGGCGTGGGTGCCCCGGCACTGGCAAGGGGGGGCTGCGGGGCGGCCTCCGTGGGGAGAGGCCGGGGCTGCCCCGAGCTGGACACAGCCGGTTCCAGCCGGCTCCAGCCCACCCGCCCCAGGGCACGGCTGAGCCCCGCAGCCACGGTGGCAGTGCCTCGGGGAAAGTGTTTGTAAGAAAGGGTAAAAAAATGCCACACAAGCAAACAGGCAAAGGAGGAGGGAAAGAAAAAGGGAGTGAGAGAGAAACCACAGTGTGGACACCAAGGTCAGAGAAGTAAGGGAGGAGGAGGGGCTCTAGCTACTGGAGCAGATATCCACACTGCAGCCCATGGAGGACCACAGCAGATGAAAGTGTGAGGAAGAAGGAGCAGCGGAGAGGAGCTGTTATGGACTGACCCCAACCCCCATTCCCCATCACCCTGTGCCGCTCGGGGTGGCGGGGATGGAGGAGTTGGAAGTGAAGGGGTGAAGTGGAGCCTGGGAAAAAGTGGGTGGTGGTGGTAGGAGGTGTTATTTTAATTTTTTGTCTTTCTTTCTCACCATCATAATCTATTTTAATTGGCAATAAATTAATTTTCCCCTAGTCACGACTGTTTTGCCCATGTGGTAACCGGTATGTGATCTCCCCATCTTTATCTCGACCTATGAGCTTTCTCATCCTGTTTTGTCCCCGTCCTGTTGAAGGGGGGAGCGAGGAAGTGGCTGGCTGGCTGCCTGCCTGGCTGGCTGCTGGCCACGGGCAGCCCACAACAGCAGTTAAACCTCACAGTGGGCCAGAGAGAGGAATGCCTAGCTTATGGGTCCAGGGTATTTCACTCCAGGGGATCTGCTCAGTAAAGCTGTCTAGTAACATCTAGTTTCTGTGAATCCAGGCAAGATTTTTTCATACAACACTCTTTGTCATGATATTGATGTACTGGTTTTAAAGTTGTTTCCTCTCCCAGGATCCAACAGATAAGCACCTATAAATTGGCATGCTGTAGTTGAAAACAAAGCTAACCATACAGTACTGTGTCCATTCCCAGGGCCTATATAAAAATTAAAATTAAAAGGGAGTGGAACAACTTAGACATCATCTGAGCATTGTTCCTTGCAAATCCCTTGCTAACGCTGCTACAACTCCTAACTCCTAATTTCCATTTTGCAATTTTCAATCTCTCAAATGAGTGCAATCAATGTATTCGGCCTGTGTCAGCCCAAATGCCAAGGAAAAGTGTTGGAGTGCTTGCAAAGCTATGCTGGGACACTGACACTGCGCATAACAGCATTACCATGAGCGTGCAGCCACATACTTGTGGACCAGGTCACCATGCTGTTGCTAAGACATGCATTTGCCAGTGATACATCTCCCCAGTGGCAGTACATTGATGCTATGTCTTTCTACCTTAGGATTTAACACACTTGGCACAGCTCTCCAGGCAGCAGATCTGTCAGTTAATTGTCTGTCACAAGGTCTGGAGCAGAGGCAGAAATGTTGAGCTGCACAGTGAGATGTGCTGGCCCTGTGGTAGGGAAACGGGAGATGAGGGCCAAAAGATTAGTGTCATACTCAAAATATAGGGCTGCACAGTCACTGGCAGCAAGAACAAACCAAAATTGCTTTTCTGTTTGCAAGTTTATTTGTTAATTAAGTAACTCCTGAAGACTTTGAACTATGGAGTTCGGGTAAAAGCTCAAAAAAGGAAATCTCCCTACAGTTTTTTTCCTTCCATGGACAAAAATAAGACATCTTTGTGCCAAGAGGGTCTGACACTAGAAAGTGTCAGGTGATCGTTTAAAATAGGTTTGTAGCTTCAAGAGGTAGGTCACTATCTGGGAAATCCCTGAATCTTATGAAAGCTGAAAAAGAGCTGAAGGAGTTGAACTGAAAGCTCAGGAAGCTTTCATAGCAACCTGAGAAAGGTAGGAGGTTTGTAGTTATGTTTAGGCTTCTGGCTTTTTGTTCCTATGTGTAGCAGTTCTGGATTATTTTTTCCTCTCAATCTCAGAAATGTTCTCATAGAAAAAATGATATCTGCTTCAGCTTACCTGAGAATAAAGGTTTTTGGTTTAAATTTAAGGAAAAAAACATGCTCAGCTTATTCACATGAACAAACTTATGAAAACAAGCAAGATTTAATCTGTGATAGAAAAAAAAGTATCCAGAAAGCACAGGAAGTACAGTTTCATTCTCATTTGGGAGAAAATAAATACAGTGATATTTTAAGGTATCTGTAAGCTTTCTCTTTCTCTCCCCCACTTACTGTAACCCTCCCAAAATGCCTTTTGAAATAGTGTAAAGAATTAAGATTGCTGATGAGTGAAAAACAGCCAATTTATAAGATGACACGTAACGGCTGAATTTGATAAAATACAAGCAAATTGCTGTTTTCTTACAGAACTAGTGTAGAAATTGTCTATATTTATGATCTATATCTTGTCTAAAGCCATAAGATAATAAAAAACATTGATGTAAATATTTACACACATTAAGCTATGCAATTTATAAAAACATCTACCCAGACAAACCAGCCTTAATCACATATGCTGGAATTTAAAAACCCCTGCATTTTCAAAGTAATTGCTCTAAAACTTGTGACTAATTCTATGACGAATTCCTGAAGGTATGTATCCCTTTTGACAGAACAAAGGTGGCTTTTCCATGAAAGAGTAGTGGAATAGCTGATAGTGCAATAACAAATGCATTGGTTTTGCATTTGATTAAAATTAAATAATTAGTTTTCTTTGCAGTTATATGCAGTGAAGTATGTTTTCATTTATTACATAGAGCAATTTTGTTTAAATAAACCCATGGACTTCAGTTCTGCTATTTCAAATGAAGAAAACACAGCATGTTTAATACCTGACACTATTTTCTTTTGTACTTTGCGGTTTATGTTTTTACTGTGGACCTTAAAGAGCTGCAAAAAAAGAAGTATTTATACTGCCATTTTGCAGAAGCTCAAGGTCATGCAACCACAGCAACTGGATCTGCATACATAGTGTCCTGTCTTTGTTCTGATCATTAGCTTGCACTGTTTCCAGCCATCAAGTAATGGCATTGAGATATCAAAGTATGATAGACTGTTCTGTCTAAATGGCTCTATATCCATCAGTAATGTCCATCCAGGCATATTAGAACAGATGTATACTTTAGGAGCACATCTACAGAAATTACTTCTTATCAAGAAGCAGTGTTTTCTAAGTATACAGCAATTGTAGTGGCTGTTTAATCTATAAAAATAATACATATACATATAGATACAGTCAAGACTTGGGATATCTTGCATGAAAGACAGCAAACCTAGCAGTTAGGTGCCTCTTATTATCCCACTAAAAAAATACATAAGAAAAGGGAATAAACTGCAATAGCATATTACTATTGTATATAACATCAATTTCTTCACTCAGCTTCTGTTGTGTAAACAATTTATAATAATGAGAAATAGAAAACAAATTTTATTTGGGAATTAAAGGTAAATTGAGGCCTATAATGAAGACTGTGGAGGTGTAAACTTCACAGAGCAACAGCATGCAAATTAGATTTTTTCATTTGCAGGAAACTGCCCACAAAATTGTACCTTGAAAATCACAATAATATCTGAGTTCTCAATTTTGAATATATTGCAGTTTCTTTTTGAGTTTCAGTTTTATTGCAAGCTTCGCAGTGTATTTCTATTAAGCAAAATTATATACTATACACCCTTTATATTTGTTATTTGTTATTTATTTGTTATTTGTTATTAATAACACTAAAGAGATGTTACTCAGGCTTAATAAAGCCTTTAAAAATATTTTAGCATGTATGACTCATGAACAATCTATTCTATGTTTTCTGTACAGTTTTAAGATCTCAAACTCTAGATGAGCAGTTCTAGAAACATATTTTAGGTCTGACAGTAAGAGCCAGAAAAGCCAAATCAAATGTATTGTGCCTTTTTTTTGCCTAAATGAGTTTTATAATTAATTATAACTGTACAATTAATGCCATGTAATTAAAATGCTGAACCAGTGCAATATATACTGACTGAAAATTTTATGCTTCTGAGAGCATCCTCCACAGCTATCCCTTTTTAAGAGGCAGAAATACAAAGTCATGCAATTCACAGTAATTATAAGAAACAAGAAAACATTTCAGAATAATGTAGCCCCGTAATTGAAAAGATACCATGCATTCAAACAGTTTCAGCTGTAGATTCGACAGCCTTAATATCAGTTATTAAAACTATGGTTCACACAGGTAATTGCAGGTTTGGAATTCAATAGAATAAATAAATTATTTAATTACATTTCTTTCTCGTATATTACAAAGCACAATAAGTTGCTCCTTTAGCAATTTTTTGTAATTAGCATAAAAACAATCAGTCATAATATAAAAGTGTACTTGTGAAAAAGTCTAAGGAGCTGGGTTTTATTCATTAATGAATAGCTACGTAAACAGTTTCCAATTATCAGGAAACTAGAGGATTTAGGAGTGAATATAACACTTCACAATTATTCATCAAGTTTTGGATGACTCTCTTCAGTTACAGTATTTCTCTAAACTCAAGTTGGATCTGCTTTTGCAATTGTTACAGTCCCCCAGGAAGATCTTGTGCCAAGAGAAGTACTTGTAAAGCAGAACTGTCTTCTCTTCCTAACCTACTCACAAGATGATGGGTGAAAGGGTGAGTGCAGGTTTCTACTCTTCACTCTTGCTGAAGGCTTTGTGCATTTGGATGACATGCAGATGTTGGTAGGGATTATATTCTGTCTCTGAACAGGATTATTTTGTATCAAACAGGACTTCCGGTCATTATTAATTATAAATTGAAAATATGATAAAACTGAAATTTGAGGAATTCAAATATATAAAGTCATCTGCAATGAAACATTAAAGCCTAGTCTTTCAACTGAATTACAAGATTTTTCACTGTTATCTACACAGATAACACACAATTTTTTTTCAAAGTTTCAGCTTTGAGAATGGTCTTTAATGTCTAGGCTAAGCTATTTGCCTAACCTACTGCTTAAGTGAAGTGACAAAGACCACTCAGTGACAATCCATCCAAGCTGTCTTAAGAGGGGATGGTTATCAAATAGAATCACAGAATCACAGAATGGTAGGTGTTGGAAGGGACCTCCAGAGATCATCTTGTCCTACCCCCCTGTGTGAGCAGGCACACCTAGAGCAGGGGGCACAGGACCGTATACCTTGTTTTCTTCATTGAAAGCGGCTGCATCACAGCTTAATTCAACACTAGGCTTTTAGGAGGCTTCAGCTTAGTGAGGCAATTCTTGCCCTAAACATAATCTTAAACTGGGAAAACAGGGTTTGTATTACTTAATTTTAATTACCTATAAGCAAGGTATCTAAGCCAAGATAGCCTTTTAGGTCCTCTTTTTAGTCAACAGAGAAAGACTGATATGTTCAGAGTAGATATCAAGGCTGATACCAACAGGTGAGACTGACTCTAGCCTCCACTGTCTCTGGAGGAGAGACAACAACATTAAATTCAACATTAAACTTTAGACAGGAAAATCAGGAGATGGCGTTAGAAGAGCATTTAATGAATTCTAAATTTTATCCTCTTTCTTTTGGATGTTGACACATATCTTTTAGCAGAAAAAAAAAAATCCTACAGAAGTCCAAAGAGAAGGAACAAAAATTAAAAATGGGGGATAATTAAGAACTGTGGTTTGCAATGACAGCTCTTGTGATCTCTAAAGGCAAGAATAAGCATATTCTTGTTCAATGGCAGTTAATGAATTGCTTACTGATTTTAGCGGTAACAGATATAATACAAAGAATAAAAGGTAACATCTGAGTTGTTGGGTTTTTTCATTCTTTTAACAAAGCATCTATTAAGAGCCTGTCTTGATGTACTTTTCAAAAAAAGAAAACAAACTAAAAGGACCCAAACAATTTTGAAGTGATGGTATGGACTTCTATAACTACATCTGAAATTCTGCATTTTTCCATGCTTGTCAATTCTGTCATATTATTGTCTTTCATACTACTATCATCCATTAAAAATGGTACTATTTGCAGACTAAAATACTAAAATTGCCTTGGAGAAGTTAAAGTCATGTTGAAAAGCTGGAAGAGATTGGAGATTAATCATACATTTTGTTCTGAGGAAGCTTTTCTCCTCTTCATAGAAGCAAGTCTGAAACTGGAATTGAACAGTAAATATCATAGCCAAGAATTTATAGTATTGGTCCATTCAAGGAATGTATTCAGAGATCCATGATTCAAATAGTCACATGCAGTATCTTCGAAGAATGCAGTGTAAAGAATTTCTCTATGTTCCTTTAAGAGCAAAAACTTTCCAGAAAAAAGATTGTTTTTTGTTTTTTTTTCCAGATAGGGTGAATGAACTAACTTCTTGCCAATATTAAATCACAGTATTTTTTCTCTTAGCTATTAGTTATTTTAATTATATTGCGCTGGTACTTTGATTATTCATTATATCTTAAAAGAACTTAAGGTGATGTCAATGTTTATCCTGAATTCATTGTGTCAGCTCCCCTATAAACATGATAATCTTTAGCTGAAAAATAAATTATTAAACATATTACATTATAAAAAATAGGTTCTATATAATGCAGAGCCACAGTCTTTTCTCAGTGGCACATCCCAAATCCTCATTAATGTTTCCCCATTAATGTATAAGAGTTCAATTTTGGCCTAGTTACTTTCCATTATCTGAATAGTTCTAGCAAAAAAAGATAAATGACCTATTATACTACAAGTGAATAATTTGCTTCTTTTGTTAACAAAATGGATTTCTTATTCTGCCTTTCATGAGCAATAGTAACTCCTCCCTTCCTCTGTTTTAAGTCATGGGATATATTTCTTTAAGCAAGAAAAATGAAAATACCTTCCTTCAAAATTAAGTATTACACATCTTTATATCAAAATCCAATTTAGAACAAGGTTAAGTAGAATAAATATAGCCTCTCATTGCTTTCCTCATTTTGCCTATTGCTGTTCTACTCATTTCAACTGACAGGAGCATTGAGCTCGGTGGGAAGCAAGGTAAATGCAGAAGGAACTGTGAATATATTATCATTGTCTTTATTTAGCTGCACCATTAAACCATTTAGAAAAAAAAATGACAGTAATTTTGATAGGCTGAGACCTCACTTGTAGTACAATATTCATTGACCCTGAAATATATAATGTGAAGTAACCTCGAGATGCACAGGCTTCTGTGGGCAACAAAATATCAAATTCACAAAAGGAGGCTTCGCATTTAAATTACACAAAAATCCAAGATATTTTGAACATACATTAGGGCAGGATATGGTCCTTTGAATGTTATTCTCAATGCTCGTACCAGCAGCAACCGTCATCTGAAAAAGGGGGCAACAGAGATTCTGCTGAATGGAACAGAATTTTGTACAGTGCTACAGTATATTTAAATTACACCATGCTAACAAGATGAATGTTATTATCATTCAAGCAATCTGATCTAAGAGAGCAAAAATGTGGCTCGACTGAAATTCACACAAAAATATTGAAAGTATTGTTACATCTCCTGGCTCATGAGGAGCCGAGAATAACCAAATAGTAAGTCACTTTGGTGTTCTGCACTGTGTTCACAGAAGTGAGCTCTGAAGCACTGTCAAACAGTCAGATAACTATGGAGAAATAATCATAGCTCCATGGCTAACTTTAATCTGAGGTCTCTGCATAAAGCAAGAAGTTTACCTGTTTGTGAGGTTTGAAGAAAGTAGGATCTTCTTCACCAAATTAAAACATCTTACAGAGAGACATCAAAACACATAAACC
>VZTV01110144.1:10808-34269 GCA_013400875.1 Anhinga rufa
AACTGAGGAGAATGGGAAGATCAATAACTAAACCAAAATCCCCAAATGTGTTTCTGGGATGGATTTTTCTGTTTGTCTGCCTTTCCAACAGGACGATTGTTGTTAAACTGAGGGCTCCCCATGTTAACTACATCCCACTAGTAGTTTTCGGGGGGCGGAGATGGTTGTGGCTCCATATCCAGCCCTGGATGCTGGTGCCAATGGTGCAGTTCTGTTCAAAGGGAAGGGACAAGAGGTGTATAGTCACCCCCAGTGTAACTATACTGAAGTAAAGGATTTTCCACTGGGAGGACTAGCATTGATAGTGTCATCTGATTGTTTTGGCTAAAATGCTAACTGTACTGTATTTGTCAGTCATTTTAAACAAGGAGTGCCGCTGTGGTGTCTCCTGTAACAGCTGAACCCACATTTGCTAAAAGAAAAGAGAAAAAAGGATGGGAAAGGGGTTTCCATTTGCAATGATCTGTGTACAGGAGCTGCACACAAATGCAGAAAGAACGGCCTGTAACAAGTAAGTGATCTCCCAGGTTAATTTTGCCATCAGTCTGCAATCTCAGTTTCTTCCTCAGGATGATTATTGTATTAAACTGATACATTTGATGCATTTGTAGTGAAAGCAATAAAACTACCTTTATTCCAATAAAATAATAAAGGGCAGAGTCTGTGCCCCAGGGGCATGAAACCATCATTTTGGGTATGGTACACTTAGCGGTTGCAGCACAGAATGATTTGGGGTATGTGGTAAAGAGAAATGGGATTTAGCATCATCATTTACCTGTCAGATGGGTCTGTCCTAGTGAAACCTTGTGCTTTTAGCTGCAGGTGTAAGAAAGCAGCAGAGTGCAATTCCTGTGGGCATTTATTTTTTAAATGCAACTTTGTTAGCCCAGAACTTGGTGAAGAAGAAAAGGATATTACAAATGAAAAGGCTGACCTGGCTTTTTGGTATGTGTTATTGATAGTATATAGACAGTCATGCTTATTTATAAATATTCTAGGGAAAAGTAGTTATTTGAGCCATTCTTCAGGGTTATTCAGCATATTTTGGTCCTCCACCCACCTTTCAATCCAGTAGTTCCCCTTTTCTTCTAATGATGCATTTCATGTGTGGCAGTTCTTCATAAAAAATGCCCATACAGGGTCAGACCAAAGTTCAAACCAGTCTAGTGTACTTGTTCTGACAAATGACAACAACAGAAGCCTTAGAAAGAGACGGAGAATCAGCAAACAATAGAGAATTTTTCCCAAAATCTCTCCCAGCCTCTAATAACGTATAATAATCAGTCAATTTTTGACTCATAAACTTTTAGCATCCACAGTGTCTTGTGGGAGGGATTTAACAACTTAACTTCATATTGCATAAAAAATTCAGTGACTCCTTTTACTTGTTTTGAGCCTGGAACCTGCTAGTGCTATCTAATGACACCCAGCTCCTGCACTGAACAAGGCAGTCTGTCCCTATTCACTCGCTCCAAGCTGCTCATAGTTTTGTAGACCAGAAGCACGTCTCTGGTCAGCTGTCTCTTTGTGAGGAAGAAGATCCAGAATTTAACTGTGTACGGAAGTTATTCCTTAGCAATAATAATATTTTTTGCCCTTCTCTATCGCTTTCCAGTGCTGTGATAATTTTTCAAGAAGAGGGTACCAGAACTTCACACAGTTTTCAAGATGCAGGCAGATCATCAGCTTACAAAGTGATGTGTCTTTTATTTTCTTCTCTATTCCTTTCTTAATAATTCTCGGCTTCCTATTTCTTTTTTAATTGCAATTGAACATTGAGCTGATGTTCTCATAGGACTGTGTTATAACCCCAAGATCTTGCTCTTGCATCCTAAGAATAAGTCCAGTGCAGGCATGTGAAGTTGCATTTGTTTTTTCCCATGTGCATCACTTGACGTTCATCTACATTTAATTTCATCTGCCATTTTATTGCCTAGTTGCTGAGCATCATAAGGTCTTTCTGCAAGTCTTCACAGTCAGCCTTCATCCTTGCTAGTGTGAATAGCTACCCTTTTTTTTTGCAGTAGAGGTGAGGAGGGAGGGAAAAATGGAAAGGCAACTGCAGACTGTGCTGCATGGATACAAACTATTTAGAGTGAAATCCAGCGATCCCCACTAGAGGCAACGTGATTAATGGAACTGAAACCTCAAAAAATGGTCTTGCAACTACATTTTTAATGCATAATATTTGTGTGGGTTTGACATTCAGCAAAATGCTTTCTCTCATGCCTGGTTTGAAGTTAAAAATATAAATGGAATGTCCTAGATTTTATTTATGCATCTAAAGTTGTTAAGGATGTAAAAGAGGATTGAGAGATAGGCAGCCCAGATTACATATCTCCAAAGTACAGTCCCATCACTCACAGGAACTTCTCCTCCTGTTGATTGAATCATTCAAAGTTGGGTTGATTTTGGTAATTCAGAATTATATAGATTTTCATTGAATAAGCAGATGTTTGTTTCATTGTCCAAGGGAGAACTCATAACGTTTACTTTGTAATCTTGGAGGGATCACAATAAAAATGCATCTCTGTTGTGCCATGCACAAGTACACGCATTGCTGGCGATGGTTTTCCTAGTACCAATTTTAGCTAATGTTGCAGATTATGAATAATTGAAAAATGTAGTGGAAATGCTTCATCTGAATTTTCTGTGAGCAATATCTAATGAATATTTGGGAGAATGTCTGAACTGTTGCTTAAAGGCTTGCCACACTGCTCTGTGTACAAAAAAGACCTGCAGACGGCCTACACTGAAATTTTAAAAATCCTAGGGAGAAAGAAGTTTAACCGAAAGCTTTTGCAACTGTATGAGTTCCACAGCATTGAATTAAGTTAATAAATGAGAGCTTAATATCAATGAAAAGTAAATGCATGTCAGGATTTTGCAAATCTCAGCATTCCATGGCATTAGAAACTCTTCCTGTCAAATGTGATGTCTTCAGTGGAGTTTTTAAGGTATCTCTAAAACTGTGTACATCAAAGGTCGAGTATTGTTTCATTACACTTTATTTTAAATGAGGGAAAATGCAATTGTGTTTGAAAAAAAATACTCCTCTTTGTCATTCTAAATTGAGAAGTAGGAGTGAAGACAGCTAGGACTATAATCGTCAGGGTTTGTAGCATTTTAATGATGCGAGTACCCAGTAAGTTGTGGGGTTTTCCCTTCAGTCCAGTGACAACAAATATGCTTTGCCAGTCTTTCTAGACTTCTGTCATTCTCCCTCTGAGAAAGTGTTTGCTCTGATTGTCTCTAATTTAGAATTCTTTATTTTTCACTTGTCTAATCATTTGTATTGAGTTAAAAGTAGCGAGTCAAATTGGCATTATATGCACAATGTAAGATTTGTTTTTTGCTGGTGTAGTTAATTCCCCCTTACTTACCATCCCTTTTTCTTTTTCTTTTTCTTTTTCTTTTCTCTCTTGATACTCAAATTCAGGTCTTTTGTCCATCCTCGTAGTTCTTACCTTTCATACATTAAATTTCATTGCCAGCACTCTAAAAATCCAAATAAATTATGCCATTTGCACTACCATTGTCGACCTTCTCTGTAACCTCAGAAAAGTCAAGGAGAATAGTTAGGCAGATTTTTCCTTTCTAAATCTCTACCAGTTATTTTCTATTATGTTACAAATATGTGTTCCTTTCTACCTTGCCTGTCAGAATGGCTTTCAACTGTTTTCCTTGCTAATGTTGACAAGGTGATTGACTTGCAGATTTCTATAGCAGTTTTAGACCTTTTTAAAAAAGAGAAAGACTGCTCTTACATTCCACAAACTTTTTTTTTTTTTAAACTGCTTGAACTTCAGTTATTATTTGTGGCCTACAGATCTTTGACAAGAATAAATCTTACAGTATCTAGTCTGACAGACTCAATTTTTGTTTTGAATTGCCTCCTACTTTCCTAGTAGTAGAAAAGTAGGAGGCACTGTGGTAATTGTATACATAGTCACTGGATGACAGTCAGGATATTGTTATTGTAGTCTTTGGTTTAGAAAAAGTATTAATTTCATATTTCAGTTGTTTTACATGCTGTCAGGGTATAACTCTCTTCTTGATTCTAGGGTGATGAAAAGTAAAAGTTCTGGGTAGTTTTGCTTCAATTCTTTAGCCGTATCTGGTTTGATTGTTAGATGTTATTACTCTTTATTAGTCTGGCACATCTCTGTAGGGGTTTGTCCTGCAGAAATTTTTTTAGTATGTACTTGTAAGTCTTATGTAATCAATTTTGGTGATAATCAGCATTTTGTATTGATTATAGTCAATGAATATTTTTATGTTTATATTTTAAAAGGGGAAAAAAAAGCGCCTGTGGGTGATAGTTCATTAGCTTAGAAATATAGTATAACTTCCTGCATAATTACAGGTTTTTATAATTTTTATAATGTTTTTTGCTTATTTTCCTTTGGATAATTTTCAAAGTACTATTATTCCCTCAAGAGATCTCTAAGAGGGAGAATTTCTGGCTATTAAAGATTTGCCATCCCACAAGCAGCAGACTGAGAGTGCCTCCAGGTTATTTATAACTGGATTTTATCTCAGAAAATTAACTAAAGAAGATAAACCAAAATTCTAGGGGAAAATGCCTTAAACATCTCATATATTATGCTGTGCTCAAACAGCTATTTTAATTTTAACAGCCTGGCAAGCCCAGTGGAGCTCTTTTTCTGGTTTTGGGCACAAAATAAGATAACACTTTTTGAATTCCTCCAGGAGATCATCTAAGTGCACTTAAAGTGGAGGCATAAAATATGAGTTTACAATGTGATATATTTAAGCTTCCCATGTTAGCTTAATTGATTTTCTGTGTTTGCTAGTTCTAAGAGCCCCAGAACTCCTAATTTTCCCTTTAAAAACATAGTACATTTTCAAAATGTTGTATTAGCAGGCAAGGACAAGTTGATCTGTTCTACAGAAAGTTTCATTGTGGGCTGGTTTCTCTGGTGCTATAACGTGAGCGCCGGTTCCCTCAGCTCTGCCAGCACTTCAGCAGACATAGATGTTTACATGCCTGCATAATCCCATTGCTTTTAGTCAGCCACTCACACAAACAGGGTTACACATCTGACACACGTTGCTAAATCAGGGACGGAGTTTGTTAGCTATGATTTGTGGGTGGGCTTTTGGGGAGGCTTTGGTGTGAACGAGCCTACCAAATGCAGAGCACCTCAGTTAGATTGCTCATGAGAATTTAGGTGTCTGAAGTGATTAAGCTTAAAATAACAAACTCGTTTTCTTTCTAACATCAGTTATATTTGAACTTAGGTCTAGAGGGGTGAAAGGTTATTGCAGTAATTTATTGTACCTTACAGTACAATTGTTGTTTAAAAAAGAATGGTAGCTGGAAGGCATGTTCTATTCTTACTTCAAGGGAAAAGTACTATCACATTGCAAGGACTAAAATAGGTGCAGTTTCTAAGTATGCCTTGTAAATAAAATGATGAGAAAGGGGTTTTCAAGATAAATTTTGAAACTAAGAGTATTGGCTCCTTTTCCTCACATGTTTATAATAATAATGCCTTGCATTTATGATTATATAATTATGATGCACAACTGGGTGACCTTTGCAGATGACAAAACTATTAATGATCTCCTCTGGCTTTTGCTTTTAATTATTCACCTATGTGAAGTAGAATACAGACTGTAAGGGATAGGGTAAATAAGGATAATTGGTTCATATCAGTGTTATCACATGGCAGAAAGATTTTAACATTTGCCTTCAGTCTGCTTAGGCTTAGAAATTATCATTAAAGAAAATGGCTTTTTATTATGCGTATGGAACGTAAACTGATAGCCTTGATAGCAGCCTTGATAGGAAGTTTTCCATAACATCTTGAAATACTTTAGTCAAGAAAGAATATAAACTCTATGTTACTATATGGACTTGTTTCTGCAGCCCTAGCTGCATAACTTTTTCAAGACAAAAATTAACTGAGCTTTGAATTTTGGCTGAAGATTGCACGAGGAAATTAGTGATCACACTATCTGCCATTTAGACTCCTTGCCTTTAATAAGTGAAAGGGTGGCTAAAAAAATATGGCTCAGTGTTGCCTCCTGCCATCTGTATTTTCTTTTCTAAATTATCTAGTCTTATAAATATTTGAATAACTTTTGCTCAGAATAAACACTTTCCTCTCAGCTTAGCATAAGAACACACTTTGGCTCTTGAGACCATAGCAATTGGGTAAATTAATATTGATTTGCTAAGAAAATACTTCTTCATCTGTTGAAATACCTCGTTCTGTAGTCTAGAACAAAACTTACAAATTTAAAAGAATATAAATAGTTCTTGACCGTTTTCCCAGTGAAAGTAGTTATGGGTAGCATTGCACAAAGTTAATGGGCTGTACTTTTAAAAATATAGATGACATAGAAAAATATATGTAATGGAGGTGCAAAGAAGGGAAAGTTAGCTACACATACAGATTCAAACTGAACCCTAATATACATAAATGCCCATTTTTTTTTAGAATGCTTTAGAGGTGGGGGATTTGGGCAGCTGGAACAGTGCGATAGACCACTGTTTTGAGATATCTCCTTGCCATTAACAGGATTAATCTACATGGCATGAATTTACAAGATTTCCAATTGCTACTAACATTTGTTAGAAAAAGAAATCTTATTTGAATTACTGAAAATTAGAGGGTTTTTAACTAAGCATTGAGATTTTGTACACAAGAGAGAAAAAGGTCTTGTGTAAACTGTGACTTCCACACTGTGGGTTGCAGAGTGAGCTGAAGCACAAGCCAAGGTAACCCAGCACGGGTCGGTGTGGGTGTCCACCCCAGGCCAGGGGGAGAGGTCATCCTTCCTGCCGCCTCCGCCTGCTTGCCGTGCAAGGAGAGAGCAAGGCCATCCCTGCAAACATGCACATGACCTGTATTTGGACAGCCTCAACACTTACCCATTTTTATTATAGCCTTTGGTGAAGCTTGGCTCCCTCAGGAGTGGCAGTACCAATGAGCAGTGAACGAGCTGTAAATCGGGAGGCTCCCTGCATGTAACAAGCTTACCCACGGGTGGATGGGTCCGGAGCGTGTTGATGGCAGGTGCTGGCACACAGGGAACGGATCAGACCAGGTATAGGGTGTCTCAGGGTTCCAGATATGCAGGAGCCTAGCTCTGCTCCAGGTGGGCTGACAGCCTGAAGTCTGGAATGAGTAGCTAAATTATTTTCCACAGTGGAAAAATCTGGGCAAAAAGAGTGCATTTCTGTGGAGACCTGGTCATAGGGAACAGGTCAGTCCAAGTGAAATTCCTTTAAGGAAAAAAATAAAGTGTACAGGACATAGATCATTGCATAAATGAATGCAGTCAGCTTTTCAACTTAACTTTGGGAGTCCTGCAAGATTCAAAGAAAAATCACCTTAGAAAGTGATTTGGCAATGCCTATTTCTTTACATTGTGGCGGTCCTCCAGGTTTGGGGCTTGAGGCAGGTGCTCTCTTTGTTGGCGCAGGTAAACTTTCAGAAAAAGACAAAAAAGGAATGAAGAGGACTTTGGCAAATAAAGAAATAAACAGAGATAAATGTTGTCAGCTTTACGTGTACGCATCTCTTTGGCTAATTAGTATGGGTCTTTATAAATTTATGCCATGTTATTGCCCTTCAAGTCGTATACAAATACTCAGCAACCAGTATTTGCATTCGACTAAGACCTCTCAAACTTCATAATTTTCCATTTGTCACTGAAAAAAGAAAAAAGATAAGAGAAAGGAAAGAAAGTGGAAAGAATGAAGGAGCACATAAACCAAAATAAAACTGATATTTCATGTGTGCTTTCCTGATAGATATTGAGTTCTTTCCATATACTTGTGCATTAAGGGTTTTGCTGAGTGAGCTAGGACACTGTCTCTTTAAGTGTTTAACAGTAATTGGTTCATGTCCTGGTGTTCATTGAAAATCCTAGACATTTCATGGAAAATCTTCTTAATGAGGGAATGAATTTTTCATTCACATTAGAAAGCTCACTCTGACAAACAATTTCTAAATAAAACTTTGGCGACATGACATCCCATATTGGACTTGACAAAGAGGACAGGTGCATTAGAATAAAACTGTATGGCGATCCTTCAAGCTGTCAGCCATGAATATTTTATTTCTTAATGAATCATCTTTGTGAAATGAACTTCCTTGTTGTAGTGTCAGTGCCATTTACAACAAAAAACCTGCTCCTTTTAAAAGGTGAACTCCTTAAAGATGCTGATGCCTGCATAAAATACTTAACCCTAGCCAAGGTATTCAGTAATTTTAATGGTCTATTTTTTTTCCCAAACTGTTTGAAATATAGTCTCATACTACCAGGTGTGACTGTCAAACACAACCTTTTGCAGTTGAAATTTTGTTAACAAACCATTATTCAAGGAGGATTAGCAATGAGGTTGATCCACGGGGCATCAATTTTGTTGCTGAAAAACAAAGCATGCTTGCTTAATTAACGTTTTGATGTTTCCTTTATTTTTAATGGTGTATAACATTTATTTAGTACTTGTGCATAATAGTAGATTTATATTAGAGGCTTTATACATGAAAATCATAGGTCTAACAGACAACAGCCACTTACACCATCTTGTATCACTGCTCCCTACCATGCAAACAGAATAAATGATAGGCAGTCCTTGTTGTTTTGGTTTTGTTTTTTTTCCCCCCAAAGGTGTAAAGTGAGTGCTGTTGCAATGGGTGTGGAGGGTGGTCAGTGCCTCCCGGAGCGATGCCCCCCGACAGTAGCCAGGTGTTTCATGCTGTCTCCAAACTCCCTGTTTCTTTATTCTGAGAGAATACAAATGTCAGATCGGTTTATTCTTCCTCACAGTTTATTTGTCAGACTAGATTTGAATGTACTGTTTTTGCTAACAATTTTACATTCATTGAGTTATCTTAAAAGCATATATGTTTCAGCATTTTCCTTTTGTTCTGCGAAAGCAGCTTGATCTGGATTCTCTGGGGAAAGCTCAGTTTTTATTGATATTAAAAATACCCATTTGATTGCAAACCTCAAAGTGGACTAGATTCAATTTAATTTACATAATGGTGTCTTCAGGGACAAAGATTGCATGTCCTTTGTGGCAGTAGTTTGTGGATGTTTGTTCCTAGCATGTGTCAAGTTCAAATTACAGGGTTTGTCATTTTACTTATAGGCTAAATGTTTTGACTTCGGTAGATACGATTATACTCATTGTCTTCATAGTCCCTGACCTATGTCCTTGCTCATACTGGATATATACGACATCTCGTCTGCCCGTGCTCCCATGCAGCCCTCCAAAAGATCAGGAATAGGCCCTCTTTAATGCTTTTAACTCAAGTATTACCACCTCCTTGTGTTCCAGTTTCTTCCTTTCCATGCCGGACTTTTATCCTTGTATTAACTTTGTTCCCAAACATCTGTGCTTATTAAGGAAAACTTTCTCAGATTCTTCTCTTGTTGAGTCAGTAGCTCCCTTCCCACTTTCCTTCTTTAACTAGAGACAAAATAGAGACAAAAGCTGCTTTCAGAAAGGTTTTATTTCCCTTAGCATTGACTGTTCACATGCCTGTCTGCTTCCATTGCAGTTTTAAACTGCCTGTAAAGTTTGTTGGAGCCTTCATGGGAAAACCTAGAATAGGTTCACCAGACTTCACAAGAAAGTGTTAAGACTGTACCCTTGAAACCTCTGTGTTTTCAGATTGCTGTTTGTAGATGAAGCCTTGTATGTGCAGAAGCATTTATCATCAGTAATTAGTAACATCAAAAAGGGAGTATTCTGGACCTACTGAAATCAACTGAAGTCCATGAATGGGATGTCTACTGCAGACTTTGGAGAACTAAATGTGTACTCCCATGCTTTGAGGTGTTTTTGCTATATTATTATTGCTTGTATTCTTGCAGACCTAAGGGTCAAGTCATTTTTTGCTTTGCTAAGCACCATGTAAGTGCACACCCAGAGTAAAGAGGCAGTTCCTGATCTGAAGCTTACAGTCCATGTGTATGACAGGAGACCACTGAAGCACTAAGTAGACAGCAGAGCACAAAGAAATGACGATACAGTGATAGATAAATTAGTGTAGCCAGCAGGTTTCATCAAGCACCAACAGCCTAAATATTCCTTTTGTTGATGTGCCAGCAGAGGGGAATTTCTGGAAGAGATTTACGGTTGATAAGGAGGTAGTTCAATGTACATATGAGGAAGCACTTTCCAAACTCGAGGGCTTGAAAAAGTGGAAAAAGTGCTTCCAGTAGATGCTGGAATCTGCCATTGTGGGTCGGATGAAGGCAAGAATCAGCCTCTACTGAGGACTGATATGTGAGATGAGAGGGATACGCTGTGAAAGGCTTTCCATTCCTGTCTTGAAATGTTATATTGTATTTTATCAGGTTATTAAGAGCGTCTGGTCCTAGGCTGGCCATACTGAGAATTGCAATTCACTGGAAAAGTACCGATCTTCAAAATTTCTATTGATTTAAAATGGGAGTTAAAGCATGTAACACCTTCAGGATCAAGGGGCAATGATGATAACTCTGTCTTAGTCTTCTTTCCCATATCTAATCAAAATCTTAGTTCTTTGAAGCATCCTTGCTTTTCTCTTGAAATTATCAGACTGTATCCTTCTTCGGTTTCTAATTTTACTTTCATTTAAATCCACTTTTTCAATGGCCTAGAAAGTGCTAATCAAATAAACTTTAAAAGATTGCTCCTGATTAAATTATTTTTTTAATAATGAGTTCCTGTTACCAGGGAGTACAGAGTTAAAAAGGTGATATCACTAAAATTAATTAGCATAAGACATGCTGGACTGGTAGAAGTGACTGGATCTTAATCAATAGCAATATGATTACACCCATGCAGCAATTATAAATTATTTAAAACAGTACCCCTAGGTTACTGACTAGTTGCCTTTAAATTAAATTCTCTGTCAATAATTGATGCAAAGAATTAATGTGAGAACACCTTCAGTTACTGAAACTTTTTTAAGGTGGCATAAAATATTGAACTGTTGCCTGTCATTAGCAGCCATCCTGTCTCTTTTGTGCAGCATTGTTCTTTACTAAATTGGTCGAGAAGGACCTCCAGAGCATGAAAGATGACTAATGATTCTGAATGCTCTGTTCACTCTTCTTCTAAGGACATTGACACTGAGAAATATAAATTTCATGTGTGAGAGGAACTAGAAACTGATGAGAGCGGTAAAGCTCCTGGTCCATTTTGCTACTGAAGCGGTGAAACGAAATATGTTATTGCTTGGTTTTTAGATTTTGTTAGATGAGGAGGATAAAAAGAAAACAGACTGGAATGTGCTGATGTGTAAGTGGTGTTTAGAAGACTGTTGATTTGTTATGAGCGGCAATTTTCTTCCTGCAAAAAACCCCATAATGTCCAGTCATATATATGAGTAAAAAAAAAATAAATCCTTCTACCATCTTCCTTGGTAATATTTAGTAATTATTATCTAAGATTTACTGTTTTGTAGCAGCTGGGATACATGTGATTTTACTTCTTTCAAGGGGCAGAAAGAAAATATAATAGTTGCAATCTCAGTAACGTCAGAGAGGATACCACACAAGTTCAGTGCATCTGTTGCTGAAATCAGCTGTTATCTCGGTGTGCACTGGAAGGATGTCCACATGTGAGATTTACAGCAAAATTTGATCACTTCTTTTGCTAACGACCATTCTTTTTGCTGTGTAGAAAAAAAGATTTTTGAGTAATCTGGTAAGCATTTTCTAGGTTAATGTGGCATAATTTAAGACAACATATTTTTAGAGAACACCACGTTCCCATGTATATTTTAAGATGCAAAAAGAACTTAACAATTCTAGAAAATATAGGGATACTTATAATGACATGATTATTGTAAAAATCCTACATTTTAAAATATTATGAAACCATAAAATTTTAGCTTATATAAAACAGAATTATTACTGAAGTACTGAAATAAACTCACAGAAGCCAGAAAGTTCAGGGATGAAGCCTGGAACTGGGAGATGACGTTTGCTCCTACTTTTTGGCTTCTGCTTGCTTACCGTGGGAAGCTGGCAAAGCTACACTGACATGTGGACACAGTAGAAATAATTTAAAAAGAAAGTCACTCTTCTTGACATCCTTTTCTCTTCCAGTTTCCTCTTATTTTTCACTTTGTGTCCAAAATACTCTGTTATTCTTATTGCTGTTATGAAGCATCTCTTTTTAACAGTGCTGCGGCAGGGATGTAGATTAGTATCATGCTACATAAATTACACCTTTATTTTAAATTGGTGTTTAACAACACAGATATATGTATGGACACTCACAAAATTATACTTTTGGGAATTTATTAAATAAAGAGACACCAGAATTTTCTTCTTTTTTATTTGTAACAGCTGTAAAAATTGCGTGTCAGTGAAGCTTGTTATTACCAGTGAAAGGCTTTCGGTGTATGCCATGAATAAATGTGGATCAGGGATGGTGAAAGTGCTAGAAAAAAGGAAAATTGATCTATCTACTTGCAGAGTTTTTGAATGTTGCAACAGAGATATATTGAATGTTTACTCATTATAATATAGTATTACTCATTTTCTAACCAGAATCCTTTGACAAGGTTTGGGACAAATGGAGTGAATGCAATATTTAGGTCAGTATTTCAGAAAAAAAATACGAAAAGAAAAATCCAAAACTAAATCCAGGTTGTGCTGCAGACTCCAGGAGATGGGGGGAGGTACTTCTCGTTACTGTTTGAAGCCTTTGGTCTAGCACTCTTATGGCTGCTTCAGCCCTTCTGCATATTCCCAGTAGGTCTTCTGAATCTTGACGGGGGTGCAGAAGTGTGGAAATCATGAAGGCAAAGGTATTATGAGGTCTAGAAATTTATAATTTTAGCTCTGGTGGAAGTTTGCTTCCACTCTGAAATGGGGCTTTTTAACGTAAATGCTAAAATTTAGGAGTACAGGAATAGTTTAGTGCTATCAATGACTCCCACCCAAATAAGCAACTGAACCAAAGACAAATGCAGCGTAAAAAGGCAGTGGTCAGGTGAAGAAATCAGGAACTTCTGACCTTCTGATCTCTCCATGCTACTGAATCACTACACGGCCTCAGGCAGTTCCATTACATTTCTGTGCCTTGCTTTCCTCATCTATGAAAAGCAAATGGCAATGCTGCAGGGGGTGATGTGAGAGTTATTTGGTTAAGGGCTGGTTAGCATTTTGAAAGTGTAAGGCTAACTTTGTTACCTTGCTTATCACTCATTGAAGGTACCTGAAGGACATTGCTTAGTGCATAATTGGTCCAGTGTGGAGTATATTTGTCTTTTTTATATTGAATTCTAGCAAAACTGAAAGGACATTTACATAATTACAGGCAGGTCACATAATGCCTTAAATAATACGTTTAAATTCTCCATTAACAAAAAAAGCACACAAACAAAAAAGATTCCTGGGACCTGCTGTTTGATCGCTTCATTGATTTTAACTAACGTTAAATAAGAAAAAACAAGGATCTGATTTGCCCGCTAGTGTTTATTGTGTTTGATAAGAGTTTGCATTTTAACACATAGGAACCTCAGCTACTATTATGAGCTGACTGCGCTGACTAAATCTGTTTAGTCAGAGTTTCATTCTAACTAAGCACTCCTATGTGCACAGGAAGACACTGTCTATATGTTTACCCCAATAGCTAAAGTTTCTGTGTCTTGTTCATAAAATAACTTCCATCCATGTTGGATTGTCTTTCATTAAAGCACATATCAAGTCAATAGACTACCTGTACAATGTAAATTCAGCAGCCGATGCTTAGTTTCATGTAGCTGAACAGTGCTGGTGTTAAAGTTTGCAGTCGGTTCGTAGAGCTGTTTATTCTTTTTCTCTTCATATGCACTTCTCTTTGCAGTTTTCTTTCTGTTAAAAGTCTAACATACTGTGTTGGCTGTAAAGCCAACTGAGATTTCTCCTCACTACACTGCAACTGCAGTATCTCCCTCCAAAAAGGATTGCGACATCTCTACAGTTTAGTGGCTTGGAACCTTGTCTTCACTCGCTCATTTTTACTCTTCAATCCTTTGGCACTTGCAGAGTGGGAAATTTAACAAATGGTTAGAAATCTTCAGTCGTGCATTGGCCCTGACATGTGTGCAGGAGATTTTGCATATATAACTCTTAAGTTGATGAGCAGTTGCTCATTTTATGGATTTTTAAGCAAGCATGGAAAATATTTCAAGTTAGGTAAAGATTTTGCTCTTGCTTGAAATATGAAAAATTTCACTACTTTCATTCTTTCTTTCTGTATTTTCTTTCACCTCAACACATAAATTGCATTTACTTTGGGAAACTAAAATGAGGTTGAACTGGGAAGCTATATTTCAAAACATTAAATAAAAATATATTTGAACAAGAAAATAGAAACATTAAAGAATAAAAATTAAAAGCCCCATAAATCCCAGTTCATCCTTGTCCACTCCTGCTGAGCAAAAGATGACCCCAAAAGAAATGCAACTACTGAAGCAAAACGGCTATTCATTTCACTGATGTTAGCCGAAGTGGAAAATAAAATGTTAAGAGCTGTTTTGGTCTTCTTTTTCCTGTTCTTATTTGGGTTCACCTTATTTGGGTTTGGAGCAGATAATAATACATGGTTTTAAAGACAGCCTTCTATCATACAATTTGGATTAATGTTAAAACTTCACCACAATCTGAAAATTCTTCTTATTTTTTCTCTGAAAAAAATTGGTTAACGTGTCCCAGGACACATTAATGTGACCGGCTCAGGCATCATGCTTGCACAAGCTAGTCAAGTGTTTCTTCTGCCTGACTGATTCTGTGGGAAGATCTGAGGGAGGTGGAAAACGCCATGTTAAAGTAGGATGAAATGAAATTAGAAAACAGAAAAAAAAAGTCTGATTGAAACTGCGTATGACAAGTGTTGTTTCTGCTTTTAAGAAACTTAAGAAATCAGCCTTTTAGACCTCACAAAGATCTCCGGCTTTCCATGCCAAAGATATTTTGAGAAATTGATGACTAAATTTGTCCAGGATTTGTAATTTAATTCTCAGAATTTTCATTGACAATCTGATTAATGGGTTATTTCCGTTTATCGTCTATCTTAAAGCTAGTTTTACAAAATATACAAAAAGCATACTGTTCTGAAACATGGGTACGTGACCAAAATGAAAGCATATGTGAATTGCAAAATCCTACGCCTATCAACACCGTGGCTTCAACCATATTCTTCCCGTAATACTGTACCCGTGTTGATTTACGAGAACACGTATGCATATATGTACGTGTGCGAGAACTTGTGTGTGTTACGCATCAATGTTATTGCTGTTTATGAAAAAAATCAATAAGCTTTGCTTGAATTGTTTCCATAATGATCGTACATATTAGATTGGTGTTAATGTGTAATATCCGGTTCTCAAAACCACATTTCAAGGTCTGATAAATTTGCCATAGGTAAAAATGTACTTAAAAAGAGATATTAACTTGCCTGATAAAGGACTGTAAAATGACTATTATTATTTTTATTGTCTAGTTTTTGAATCAAAATTCAGTTGTGCATCGGTTTAGGAAGTGACCGTTTGTAAAGTTCAAGACTCTAGAGACAGAGGAAGCCGTTTACTGCCACCATTAATATTCATTTTTACTTTCACTGCACTGTGAGCACCCCTCCATGAAAACAGCTGATTATTGCCCTGAGAAGCAGGTGTTATTTTTCGTGCTTTTCATGCAGGGAAAACAAGTCACATACAGAGAGCAAAGGGAATCTCAAGACCAGTGTTTCACTCCTGTTGTCAGTGAGATAGCTGTTCAGTGTTTCAGAAAGTATTTTTGACCTTGGAAATGGGGCAAATGTTTCCAGCAGCACTCCAAGGTACAAGGGTTAAGGGTGCTGGGGGCACCAGGAGGGAAGGTGGTGAATCACAAAGGGCTCACGTCCTTGGAGGTCCAAGCTGGGCACTAGGCAACACTCACTCCACTGGCCATGCCTCTTTGAAGGCAGTGCAAGGGCTCTCTGCATGATGGAGGCATTTCTGGGGCAGGGGAAGGTCCAAGCAGGGAAGACGGTGGCTTACTCCATTCTTCCTGGGGATTTGGGGTGATGCCCCAGGATGCTATAACGCTGCACATGAGATGGAAAGGCCTTTCTCCACTTTGTCCTTAAAAACCTTTCCAAGTTGAAGGACCTAAAGTGTGTGAAAGTCCCCGCTGGTGTTATGCTGAGCCCACACTGTCTTTTCTGAATGTTCTTGCTCCAAGCTGTTCAAGGACCTCTTGCAGCCTCAGGAAGTTTGTCCTCACACAGAAGGAGCCCCTGATAGATGCAGGGTGACTGGGGGCTCCTGCAAGATAATGCAAATCCCTACCAGTTGTCGCATGGGTCTGCTGCACTTTCCAGCTGACAGCACTAAAACACAGCCCCGCAACAGCCCCTATTTTCACAGCTGTGCAAACATCCTTGATGACATTTTCACTGATGCCATGGAAAGCACTGATCATTTGTACACCACTGAAATGTGGCGAACGGGCTGGTGGGCAGGGGTGGGATCAACAGTCAGTCGTTGCCAGAAAAAAGCAGGAGGGGAAGAAGCATTAGTGTCAATATTTTAAAGAGGATTATAAAATAGGAAGGAAAACACATAACAAAAACTTAAAAAATTCTCTTGCCATTACCCTGGGGGGGAGGCGGGGGAGGAGACACTAACTAAACTATGCATTCCTCCTCATCCAAGATGTATGTCTTTTAAATTAGCTTGAATTCTTATGGGTCATCCCCATAAATACTCTCACCTCTCTCTTGGGCAGCTGTAGAGACTCGAGCCTGGTGTACTCACAAAAAGTGACAGACAGCAAAACTGTTTAGGTCTTACGGCAGAGTCAAACCTTTAGTTAGAAGAGAAAAAGGGGAGATTTTCACTGACCTTTTTCTGGGCAGCCCTGCTGACATGGCGTCCCCAGGCTCACAGCACCTTGGGCGTGTGCCTCTTGCTGGATAGCCCAGGAGAATGCACCGCGGTTGGCACAACGCATGACGAAAAGCTGCATTCCCGTGGCGGGAGCTCGCCGGCTTGCTGGCACAGCCTCCTTACCTAGTCTGAGCTCCTAATTCTGTAAATCCAGCGCTTCTCCTGGTGCGTGATGATAGCAAGGTTATATTTTGCTGTAGATCTAGGTGTAAAAAGCAGTATTCATTCTTGTGGCCTGTGGTCACATAGAATTACAAATGAACTAAAACCAGAAACAATTCCTATAGTATTTGGATGAAACAAGGAGAATTTGGGGTTGACTTTGTACTCTTTTGAATTTACTTCCTATGAATGTTTGAGGAATTGAGCCTGGTGGTCTGTATACTCACGGAAATGAAGCCCGAGTATTGTTTAATGCAGTTTCAAATTGTGTATTCAGTTTTCATATGACATAATTCAAGCTTATTGATTACTCATATAATTTGTCTGATCTGAAAGGACAGAGAATACTTCATGACTGATTTACCTAACTAGAGTGAACTGTAAATATTTGCAGGTTCAATTAATTGAAAAATGTGTGAATAATTCTCATTAAGTAAGTCTAAGAACACAAGGATCAGTTTGCTGATGATTTGTGAACAAAAGTAGAAGAAGGGTTAAGAAAATTAATTTGGTTGTTGGAAAGTTGAATTCAGCCCTATATCATAGAATCTTAGAGTCGTTAGGGTTGGAAAAGACCTCTAAGATCATCAAGTCCAACCATCAACCCAACACCCCCAGGCCTCCTAAACCATGTCCCCAAGTGCCGCGTCTACACATTTTTTGAACACCTCTAGGGATAGTGACTCCACCACCTCTCTGTATAGAAGAGATGTTTCTGTATGGTGAGGGAAGCTAGTGGAGAGCACATTCAGGTAAAATGATAAATTTGTGCTGTAAATGGCGTAAAGCATGGTCATATGTGTATTTAAATGGACAAAGACTCTTCAGTTATAGCTACAAACATTTCAAGGAAGAATAAAGAAAAAGTATTATGTTTACATATGGTAGAAATATGAAAAATATTCAGAAAACAGCAACAAGAGTGACATGAGACGAGAAAAGCTCTTTTGTAGGAATAAATGTACAACTCTCAATCTATTTAACTTACCAGAAATACAGCTGGGAAGCGATCAGATCACCATCAGTAAGTACCTACCAGGCAAGATTTCTGAAGAACTGTTCTTTCAGCTCAGCAAAGCAGAATATGATCCAGTACTGGAAGCTTAAGCCATGCGTACACTGAATACACACAGCATTTTTAATAATAAAGGCAAATAAGCATTAGAACAACCTATGGTTCATTCAGTTTTGAGAATTCAAACATCTTTTGAAACCTTGTGAGAAGTTGCAAGCTAGATGCAGTAGTCACTTGGTGACATTCTGTGGCCTTTTGTAGGGAACCGGGGAGGATTACCTTAGAGATGACTTTTCATCCTTATTACCTGTGAATACAGGAACCAACAAAAGGATAATAAATAGCTCTACAGGCCAGTGTAGGGTGGGTTTATGCCTTTTCATTCTGCAACCTGAGCAGTTTCAGAGCTGAAAATACCAGTGGAGCCTGATAGGAAACCAAAGCCAGACTGGGTGGCAGATGTATATAATAATAATAATAATAAACATTCCCCTTCGTCTCAGTGTAATTCAGAGGTTATAATTCTATCCTTATTGCCACGCTCTCAGAGGTGATCTTTCCTGAAATGGTATGTGTGACTAAGGACTGAAAGGATCATCGAAGGACAGAAAAATGCCATTTAAATGCCATTTTTCTGAGATGAGCTAAGATACTCACAGTACCAAAAGTAAAGATGAACCAGTCTTGCTACAATAGAATTGCAACTTCAGTGAGAAAAACATACAAGCTATTTATTCATACCTAAAATCTCATAGCTTCAAGGTAGTATACTACATACAGAGAGAGGAACAGCATGGATATATAATGTTCTGTACTCTCCTGGCACTGAATGAGAGCTGGGACTGGTGGTACCATATGGCCCGTTTATCGCCTGGGCTCTGAGAACTCTGGAGACCGTAAGAGGCCCCATTCCCCACAGGGCTTTGCCTTCTGAAAAGGTGTCCAAAGCCCAAAGTCAACTCAGATCATGTCCCCTGAGCCCCAGCACACATAGGCAATACTACAGTTACGGCGGGTAGCCTTTTCTCCCTTCCTTCTGAATACAGCAAAGAATTGTATTATGCATCAGGCACATGGAAATCTAAGTTCATGCTGTAGAAAGCATCAGTGGTATAATGTAAGAGGTGTTAAAAAACCAGTAGCTGCTCACAGAATCACAGAATCCTCAGAAAATGGCCACTGACACTTTTTTGGTGTGATATTTTCTGCATTGACACCACTTTCTAAACTGACTTACTTTTTTCTTTTTCTTTTTTTTTTTTTCCCTTAGTATTCTGCGTCTCCAATTTTAAAGTTTAAATAGATCTATACTTTCCCCAAGGAGTTATGTGCAAACTAATATTAAGATTAAAATCTTTTATGTTTGTTCTGTAGCTTGAAACAGAAAACTAGTGCATAGTCTGTTTTATCCCACTGGCTCTCTAAGGTTCAGGTATTAACATAAATACAGCCCATTAACACTTGTTCCTCTCTGTCAGGACATAAATTAAGTCTGCAGGTGTTCCATGAAGCTTTACCCTTGGTACTAATTAAGCCTTGATAATTAGGTTTGTTAAATTCAGGCCTTTAAGCTTATATTCCCTCTTTGGGTTGCCAAAATAAGGATTTGCAATATACAAGGCCTATTTCTGCGGGTTTTCTGGGGTTTTTTGTGTTTTTGTTTTCAACAAAACCACGGTCCTAATAAACTCTTCTTTAATTTGGTGGTTAAAGATTCAAAACCTGTGAAGAACTTGGATATCAGCTTGTATTTACATCAGAACATTTTCTTTTGCTGGCTTTTTGGCAGAGCACAGTCCTTGTAGTGGAAAGTTTCCAGTCCATATGTTTAACACACAGATGCTTCGACTAGATAAATGGTTGCAGTTCCAAATGAAATATCATTCAGAAATGTACAAGTTGAGATCTTAAAATGATAATATTAAAAAATATGTTTAAAAACAGTAGAAGTTTAATTTAGCAAGAATATCCCATATTGCAATAAGACTTTCCTTACAGAGAAAACAATATAGAAAAAACTTCGAATACCTTTGGTTTTTGTCAAGTGTTTTAAAAGGTTATGTTCACAGGTCATATGGTCTAAGTGCTAAATAAAAATAATAATTAAAGAAATTTAGTTCAAAGGAATCCTCCTGAGACTAGGGTTATTTGTAACACATACACAGAACATTAAATAGTCTAATCAAAATGGATTTTCTTGCCAGTTAATCTCATCTCTTTTGTTTTTCCATAAATATATAGCCCATCAGATCAAATGTTTGATAAATGTCATTTTTCATCTAGAATAAATGAAACCACAGCTACAACTCTATTAGAGGTACTTTCCACATTATTCATTGAAATCATGCTAAGTTGATGCTAATAGCTTTAATGCTTTTTTTATCCATGGGATATTAAATAAAATCATATTTTTAATAAAAATGTTTTTTTTTAAAGGAAATAAAATAAATAAATTAATAAATGCCATTAGAGACTTTCAGCCACATTAGGTTCTCATCCTTCATTTTATTTAGTGTTTTATTGACCAGAAAGCCACAATTAATCATTTTTGGGCAAGAGCTATGTTTTTGGTAAGCAAAAGGGGTTTATTCAGATGTAGTACATAAACATGCAGTCAGTTTAACATACCTAATAATATTTTAAAATCTTATTTTGATTTCTAATAAGACATTGTTTAAAGTTTGGAAAAAATCTTCAGTTAACTTTCTTGAAAGAAGAATTACTTAGGGTGCATATTTAGACTCTGCTACAAAAAGGATTTAATACAGAATGGCAGGAAATAAGCATAAGGGTGTTTAAATAATATCTTTTCAGTATCCAGTGTGGCATTCAGACTATTTTCCCTTGGAATGGTTCTACTATAAAAGAACCCCGCTGAAGGGGAGAAAAGGCAAAGTATATAATGATTATCATTAAAAGGCATCACTTCTTATTGCAGAAAGTACTAATCTCACCTTGTAATTTACAGCATTTCTATATTTATAATGAGAAATAGCATGATACACAGCATATTTCATAGTAACAGTGTCCTAAATAATGAATTAATTGGCAGATTTTTAATGGTGGCCCCATTGAGGCGTATAACGATTGACAAAATACTGTAAGAGAGAGTATACTTGATAGATTCCACTTATTAATAGGTCAAAGTCATTAGGGAGATAATGTATGAGAGAAGCTATATTCAACCCCTCGATGTTTTGACTTTTTAGAAAAAGGGAAGACTGTGAGATGGGCTACTGGAGTTCAAGCCTGTAATAGCATTTAGAGTTTTTTAATTAATAACCCTTCCGGTTCTGCAGCATTTCCCACGTCAAGGGGGAAGAAAAGACTGGTTTGGATATATGATTATTGCAGTGTTTAAGAGTTTGGCGACCAAGTACAAGTTATAAATCTGAAAGTTGTTGGAAGCATAAAATAAATTTCTTTTTTCTTGTGTGCATCAGCTTGGCTTCAACATTCATATTTGTGCCTCTAAAGGTGCCTTTTCAGTAATTCAGGAGGCTTTATTTTTTATCAGGAGCTTGCAATTTCTTAGGCTACTGGAAAACAGTGCTTTCCCTTTTTCATGCCCCCCCCCATCCTGCATTCTGGTTAGAAAAAACCTGGAAAACAAGCCCAAGACTTTGCTGAGACATGGCACGTGTCTAAGCAAGGGACATTAGACATTCATATACCCCACCTTCTATACAATAACTGGCATTTCATGTTGTATTACTGAAAGTGTTGTTAACGAAGCAGAGAGTCATTGCTGATTAAATACCTCAAGGACAAAGATATGACAACTTTTTTCTTTGTAGTGAAGTCTTATACTGTACATTGTGCAGCTCCATGTGGGAAGGGAAGATGCTGCAAGGGCTAAAAGGTGGATGGAAAGCTGGGGGTTAAGGCATTTCAAAATGTCAGGCAGCTTGTTATATTGCAGTACATCATTCTGTCCCTGGAGACTACTGCTGAGGCCTAGGCCAAAGCTATAGAGAGAGCAGAAAATTTGACACAAGCTTCCAAATTTTCTCTTTAGCTCTCTTGGGCTGCAACCCATATGCCATGGTTAAACCATCAGGCTTTGCTCCACTGAGACCTTAGGACAAAGCAACTCAGTATTTCCTTTTCAGTGAAAGTGACTGCTCGTTTCCTTAGCAGAAATCTATTTTCCCACCCACTGCCTTCTTAGAACGAAAATAGCTTTTTTTTTTCCCCTAAATAAAAGGTTGTCTTGAATTGCATACCTCTTGTTTTCCTGTTCTTAACTTCTCAACTCAAATATTAGTGGAAACTAACAGTAGATTTTAATGAATTATAAAAGACATTGGTATTTGCATTATACAATTGCGTTTTCCAAAGAGGTGTATAATCACATCTGAAGCATAAGCAGCATTTATGGACATTCCTCTAAACCCTACATTCTCAGTTTCATTGCAATATATGCCTGAAATGTATGAGAGTGATTCTAACTACACATAGCTAGGCTTTCATTTCACAAAAAAAACATCCAGTAACCCTATTCATAAGGGCAACCACTTTTTCCATGAGTTCTCAATCTCACGTGTTCAGTAGTTTGTCACTAAACAATGTAAATATATTCGAGTCTAGCCTAGTGAAAGTGCAATGAAAGAAGCAGCCCACATTTTTAGTTACGCGTGTATAACCAAACACGTTGAGATTTCTGTTGTCGTGTAATAGCATGGTAATTTATTATTCCCACTGCATGTATCACAGTTGTACAAGAGAAGGAGAACATGCCAAAATTGCTATTTGTGAGAAATTGAGTTATGGCCAAGTATAGTTAAACGTTGTGGCCAGAACCTCATCTCACTTTCCATAAAGCTGTCCTGACAAGCAGCTGAGGATTTTCATAGTGTAAGAGTTTTCAGATGCTCTCTAGCTGGCAGCCTGCACCATTGTAACCCACTTCTGTGCATGCCTGGGTCAGAAGGGTATAGCGCACTAAAAACCTTCTCTAACATGCCTGGGACCCAAGCCAGGAGGCATGATGTAGAGGAGGACTGGGGTACCTATTCCCCATGTATTGTTGCATCAAACATGACTTGGCAAAATACCCAGGATCTGTGCTCTACTAAACTGTTTTACTGTCCTCATGTCTTCCAGCCTGACTAAACTTAGCATATTTGGGTCATTTTTTATTTCATCCTTTTCTCTGAAGGATATTTGCATGAGTGTGTGTAAGAAGGACCAAATGGCTAACAGGCTTTTTCTCCTTCTCCAAGTGGGATCCCTGCAGTATTATTATTATTGTTATTACCTCTGTCAAGTAAACATTATTTGACTACGGGTACTAGTGTTGGTGTTTGAAATGCAAAGATTTTGGAGATTTCAGAAAAGACCTACAAGAATGATGAGAACTTTTATCCAATAGCAA
>VZTV01110149.1:6817-43061 GCA_013400875.1 Anhinga rufa
GCCCGCCCGGCGCGGCGGCTCTTCCCTCTCCTCCCCTGCAGCCGCCGGAGGCGGGGGGCCATGGGCGCCCCGGCCGCCGCCGCCGCCTGGGCGACGCTGTGCCTCCTCCTCAGCGCGGCGCTGGCCGCCGCCTCAGGTGAGTCGCCGTGCCGGGCCCCCGGGCCCCGTCCCGCGGGCGGCTGGTGCCCTGAGGAAAGCCTAGCCTCCCCCGCTGAGGAAAAGTCCCCTTTTCCCGGGGGATTTGGGGCATCTTTCCCTCCCTTCTCCCTCTCCCCGGCCCGGGCGGGGGTCGGCTTCCCGCCCCCCCGCCATTTTGGCGGCCTCTCCACGGGCGGGGCGAGGGGGGCCGGGGCGAAGCCGTGCCCGGTCCCTTCCCGCCTCCTCTTCCCGCTCGGTGGTGGTGGGGTGCCCGCAAGCGGCTGAGGGCTGGCGGGCGTTATGCACCGGGGATGGAGGAACGCGTGTCCCTCTCGGAGCACAGGGAGAGGCGGGAGGGTGGCCGGGGCTGCGGGGCTTTCCCGCCCCCTCAGCGCCTCTCCTAACGGCGGGAGGGGGAGGAGGCAGCCCGGGACAGCAGTAAACCCCTGCCAAGCTGAGGGCAGGACTGCCCAAAAAGCCTTTTTTTAAAATTATTTTTATTTTAAGGTGTTAGTTATCCAAACCCACCCGGTGCCCCCGCGTGTGAGGTGTGCTGAGCTGGGTCTGTCAGCAGCAGGACTCGGGGCAGAGCCAGCCCTCAAGCTGCCCTGCTGCGCTCTCCACGGGCGTTCGTGGCGGTGGAGAGGGTGAAGCCGCTTGCCCACGGGACTCGGAAATGCTGTGGTTTGTGCCCGTAGTCTGCCAGCTTGGGCAGCCCTGACAGGAGCTGCGGGGAAGCAGAGAGTAAGGTAGCAGTCAGCCCCCCTTTCCTTGTTTAGGAGAAGAGCTGCGTTCAATTTGGTACGTGTGGATGTTGCTCTAAGCGCTCCAAGAGTGCCCTAGCAGGTATCGAGCCTTGGTTTCTGCTGTCATTAAAAAAGCGTTCTGAACAGACTTTTAAAAAGCACAAGGTTATGATCTTACGATGCTGTCAAACAGTAAAGCTGGTGATGTTTTAAGTTTGGGAGTACAGTGTGGTTGCACTTGTGCGCTTAGGTTGTTTTCCAGCTCTTTCTTTGACCACGCAACTGTAGGCTGTTGGTTTCCATAAGTGGCAGGCTCCCAAATTCTGCTGCCACCATAACGCCGTAATTCCCATTTGATATGGTTGTCTTAGTGGATAACGCTAGTTAAAAATAGCTACGTGTGTGTGTGAGTTGAGGAATTGTTAGATATGAATTTGGGATATTAACTTGTTAGACAGTACTCTGAGAGACTTAACTTCTACCAAAATAAAAAAATAATCCCCAAAAGCCCCCAAACCCAGAAAACTACCCTACCAACCTCCTGCATCCAAGATGCCCAACACCGAGGCAAAAAGTTCAGAGGTTTCTTTTCAGCCTTCTTCTGTATGTGAAAGGGAATATGGTCCTTTGAGGAAACCCTTTCAGGTGAGCTTGCAAACAGTCGTTAATCACGCTGGTGACTTGGAGTTGCATGCAAAACCAGGCCACTATAACAAAGAGAGATACTGCTTAACGTGCATCGTGCGATGTCTTGGGCTCACTCAGTATTTGGAATAAAAAATAGCTAGAAGGTATTTGTAACTAAGGGTTCTCCAAGTCCTGTAAAGATGGGTTATATCCTGGTATCCCCCTTGGTAGCTTGTGAGGAGGTGTGAAATGTGCCTTTGTTTTAATGGAGAGGAAGAATCAGAGTTTCTGTGCTTCCTTTCTAGTCCTGCGTGGGCTGGGGTGAGCCTGCTTCTACAGAGCGCAGCAGAGGCAGTAGGCTGTGGAACTGAGAGAGAAATTTTTGAAGGTCTCTCTCATTTCTGCTGTTGCCTGCCCAGGCTGTTTGAGGCAGCTACTCTCACCCTGCTGCCTTAGTCCTTGCTCCACACTCTGGCCCCGTAGGTGATGAGCCCTTTGGCACACGGCTGCTCTTTCACGATGTGTTTATAGTGCCTGGCACAAAGGGCCCTGGGTGTAATTACAGTCTCTTGAAGCAAAAGTGGGAAATGCTGGGGGCTTTTTGGTGGTGGTGTTAATTTTCCCCTGTCTCCTTAAGGTTTTCAAATCCTCAGTGGGAGCTGTGATGCCCTATTTCACATTTTAGGGTGTCAAACGGTTGTTACTTTGTTACATTGGTACTTTTAAGAAACTATAGCTGTTAGTGAGCAAAAAAGACAGGGCAGCAAGCCATTTTTAAGGAGTAAAACAGTCGAGTTGTGCTGGTCTTAACTAACTGGTATTAAGTTTTGGGGTTTTTTTCCCCCACATGCCTTCCAACAGTATGTGACCTTGTGTTTCGCACTGAGTTTTGAGGTGCAGCTGGAAGATGAACCTTGAAATTGTCCACTCTTATCAGAAGAGGAGCGTGGGGTTGGAGAGAGAGGTGGGGGGCAGGAAGATAATTGGTACTTGAAAATCAACACAGTAATGTGCAGTCAAGGTATGGTCAAGTGTTTGTTTGGGTTTTTTCTGTAAACACAAATTGGCTGGAAAGTCAAGTAAATAAATGAATAGGTAATTGCCGAGAGCCTGAGCCTTAGTTGCATTCAAGTAACTTGGCACCACCATGAACGTGTGGAGCTCGCTTATCAAATACAAAGTGGTTAACTGTACGGTTTGTGGGCCGGTGCGGGTCGGGGGTGGGGGTGGGGGACGACACGACGGGACACACACTATGCGGATGTGAGAGTGAAACCCAGTGTTTCAGCGTGCTGGTCCTCTTTGGTGCTCAGCCTGTGCATGTGATGGGTAGGGCTCGATTTGTTTACTGTCAATATGAGTAGAAAGGTATCTGTTGAATTTGAGAGAAACACGATTGGGCTCTTGTGGCTCATCTTCTTGGCAAGGGAAAATAATTCCTGATGGTGCCTCTGCAGCCTCTTGTAGCTGAGCTTGAAGACTGGCTCAAAGGAGGAGCTTTTGATTCGAAGCAGTGTAGCTCCAAGGTTTTCTGTACAAATCTGTCTAATCTGCATTTTATGGGAAACACCACTCTTTGACGAGGAAATTCTTAGTTCTCTGGGTGGTCCCTTGAGGCAGCTTTTCCGGCGTTCTCTTTTCTTTTCATCTTTAAGTTTCTTGGGTTGCTTTTGATTTTATATTCTTGTCACATTTTCTGTGGACAGATATGTGTAGTTGTTCGAGAACGGCTGTTTCCCAGAAAATCAATGAAAGAACTGTCATTCAACTTATTCATGGTTTTATTTTCCAACTTGTTACTTGATTTATTGAAGTAAAATATATAAAGTATGCTTGAATGGGCGTATATCTCTATCACTTGCTTGGAGAACCTTTCTCTCGGTGTCAGTGGTGAGGACTAGGAGGACTGAAGCAGGAGGAGTCCTGTGAGCCTGTGTCAGTGGTGAGGACTAGGAGGACTGAAGCAGGAGGAGTCCTGTGAGCCTGTTGTTAGGCGAAATGTGACCCATTGCCCATGGAAGAGTGATTTGGGAGTGGGAATTCACGCTGGCTCTTCTTGCCATGATTGGTTTTTTTATGTGTATATTCATGTGCTTTATTATTTTCCTCTGTAAATGGTAAAAGGATTTATAGGAGTACAGAGAAGAGACTGCTCTTTAGCGTGCAATTTAAATGCCTTGTAACCTTGCATTTTTAAGGGTCATATTTTGCCCTTGAATAGCTGTGGCTTCCCGTTTTTTCAGTGAGACCTCAGGCACTTATTCAAAGTTACAGTTCTGAGCTTCATCTTAAGTGTATATTGTGAGAATTACCATCTTATCGAGGGCAGCCTTTGTGACAGTGGAGGGAGAGAACATGAGCCCCTCGCACGAGTGGCACCAAATGTCTCAATTTGTCACCCATCTGAGAGTGTGAGGTGATGGTGGGAATGGGTTATGATACTCGCCCTCTTCAAAAGTTGGTGATTATTGGTGATGGTGCAGTCAGGTCCTTGTGAGGTTAATGTCCGCCTCTGTATTACTGCCTTGCATTCTCCTGCTTTCCTTGATTGTTGTCTGTGTCCTTGACTTCTCTCTGAGAAAGACTGGGTAGCTTCTTGCCATTATAATGTGTGATGCTTCATCAGTGGTCTGGTGAGGTGCTGCGGAGGCATGTGCTAACCCTTTCTCGAAGATCAGCTGCATTATTTTGGCAGGTCTCCCCTTTTGTCTCTGCCTTGCTTGTGACACTCTCCGAGTTCTTGAGTCCATCTTGGGCAGAGTCTCTGACTCTGCAGCCTGAAGCTTACCCAGAGGTTGCCCTGCTGTCCCAAAACTGAATTTGTTTTGCTGCTGGCAAGTGCGTGGCCAGAGGTGGCTGCTCAGTGCTGCTCGTACTGTAATATAGCAGGTTCACTGGAGAGAGTGCTGGTGTTACTCGCTTCTAATCTGGTTTTTGTTTGTTTGTTTGTTTTTTATCCCACAGGTGCCTGTGTCTACCAAGGCTTGCTGTTTGAGGTAGGTAAGCTTGAATGTCTTGTGCTGGGGAAGTGTTTGAGTGTTAAGTCAAATGTTGAACTTGACTCTAGTTCCCGATTTTTGTCACCCCTGCAACTGGGATGGCTGGTCTTGCAGCAGGTCACAGAGCTGCGAGCTTTCAGCCTGCTGGAAAACAGCAGCAAAATAAATCTTATAAATCTTGCCATCGGAGAGGTTAGAAATTCTCCCTGGGCCTTTGAACCCAACCACTCTTCTCAGCACAGCTCTGCCTGCTTCTAACTGGGGCTCCTTTGTCTGGTGCGTGAAAAGATGTGAGAGATTTCAAGGTTCTTGGAAGCAATAAGAATCACAGTTATGCCATCCTAGGCAGGACAGAGGTTATGTTTTGTAAAATGTCACTGTAATGTCAGGGTATGCTCTGTGGTTTTTCTCCCCCTGAATTAATAAGGTATTAATGACAACATTTTAACACCTTTTCCTCTCAGCTGATTATGGTGAGTACTGTGTACCCTTCTTACACTTTTCTGCGCAGTCTCCTTTATAAACCCAAAGTATTTTCTTTTATAGTCTTCCTCTTCGCATGTACATAATCCATGAATAACTTTATATGAGAATCACAGTTTTTAACAATTTATAAATGGTGTTTTGCTCTGTAACGCTTGTCTGCCTTGCTTCAGTACTCTGGGCTAAAAGGAAACGGCTGAGCAAGCTTATGTTTCTGGAGTGCTTCTGCCTCCAATCCCACAGCAGATTTGCTCAGGGATTTGTTAGCATAGGCTGCGAGGCGGCAGGGAGCAGCTGTCGGGGAAAGCCTGGGTTTTTATTTCCCTTGGAGCTCTCCAGCAAAGCTGGATATGTGCTCTGTGTGTGTGACATGTGACCACTGGGTGTCTTGGAAATAACTGGTGGCAGGTGGTTCCTTTGGCCTTCCAACACAGACTCGGGGTCTTGGAAGTTTTTCTGCCCCAAGAAGGGAATGTAGCGGGGATTGCTGGAGGCAAATGTTTTCGATGGGTGGCTCGGGAGGAAGCTGAAGCAGGCTAAATGTGTTTGCTCCTCTTAACAATGCACTGTGGAGCATGAGTGTCTTAACAGCAGTTGGGAAATTTGTCTAGATTCCGACTTCAGTGATCTGTGTGGCAAGTCGTCCTTCTGCCGAACATTGCAGCTCAGTAAGGGCAGCATCAGAGCTGAAGGGTTAGCAAGTGAGGGGTTTCATCTGTCGTTGATCACTGCTGGCATGTCAGTCACAATTTTTTTTATTTTACTTTTGTGGTTTCTTGGTGTTCTGCTCTTTCTACCCTGCTCTTTCGTTCACTATCACTCTGCGTTTGCAATGCTAGTGCAGGTCTCTAATGCCTTGCTGTAGCATTTGAACATAAAGGCTATGGGGTATTCTAGGTTAGATGCTTCCTGTTTAAATAACTTGCTCCCACTATCCTTGACTTTGTCTTTGTCTCTGTATTTAGTAGGATTGTTGTGTTTTTATTAATAAATGACTTTTGTAACTGTAGTAGCTTTCTGTACAAGAGGATTGCTTTGCAGTAAAACTTGAGCAGACACGAAACTGCAGGTACACAGCTGGCTTTTATAGTGAAGTAAAACTTGAACAACTCAGGCTTGTCATTCTTGGAACAAGGACCTATCCTGTCTCTTTCTCATTATCGTCTCTGAAGATGTGCCCGCTTTCCTGTCTGAGTGACGTTTGCTGTGGGAGCAGGCCTTTCCTCGCTTTTCCACGAGTATTTTGGTATTTCTTCCATTTCGTAGGCACTCATGTAGCAACTTTTGATTATTTGCTGGAATCTAATATAGATCAAAGGACAGGCTCTGTGGCTACAGTTAGCAATCTTGTAGCACGTACTAAAGCCACATGGCTTCTTACTCAGATCGGGAAAATATCACATGCAGTACACCAAACCTGTGGGCTAGGTGCTGCTTCTTCTGCAATGCTGCTTCATGCGTTTCTTTGGGTGACTGTTTTCTCAGAGAAAGCAGGAATTGCACAGGAAACCACGGAAATTAAGGATGGAAAAGAACCTTTAACAAGATTTGTTTCATTATCTGATTTGTGCCACTCCCGACAGCAGTACTGGAGCTTTCTCGGTTAAGCATGGCAGAAATGAAATGCTAGAGGTAGTGAATGAGTGATTTCGAGGCAGTTAGTACTTGTGGGTTGGTGGCACAGCTGTGATGGAGCAGCAGAGCTTGTGTTATCTTTGCAGAAGGCCACTGTCTCAGAAAAGATCAGTTTTGAAGTGGAAGAGCACAAGAACAGCAATCAAGTTCCTGCAGTTTCCCTGGCTTCAGAATGCACACTGTACTCAACAGATTTGAAATCTGAAGACATGTGTGAGACACTTACTCTGTCGGTGAAACTTGGGGCTTGTAAAGCGTTAATGCGGCTGTCTGACAAACGAAGACTGGGAGCTGCTGCCTCATGGCTTTGCTGGTACAGTTGTGTTTGTTGGAGCTGGGGAGGAGGATCTTTCTCAATCACTGATTTGGGATTCTGGAAGTGCAAGCTGAAATTTTCTGTCTGCTACACTGTTGTCTTGATGAACACAATTTTTTTTCCCCTGTTATCCCAGATCATGAGGAAAAGTCAAAGACTATTCTGCATGTCATCTGTGTCATGCTGTTTAATTTTCTGGTAAGACTGGTGGGAGCTGTGTTTACTGGCCTTTTTGCACTCCCTCTGTAAGCATATTTTGCAGAGTCGGTGGTGTGCTCAGAAGGGTAGTGGTACAGGGTAGTTCCACTGGTGCTTGCAGCTGGCCTGGCGGGGAGCTCTGCGTGGGTCACTCTTGTAATGGAGATGCCTTGGGTGTGCGCATTGAGCTGGTGGGTTTGTGTTCTGCCGCGTACATCTCTCGCTATCTGTCTTTCCAAAACAGATATGCTTGTGCTAACACGGACAAGAATGATCTATGGAATGGGGCAGAAATGGTGCTCCTGTGACAAGTTCAGTCGCTTTCAGCTGGGTTTGTGTACCTGTTTGGTAGCATGAATGAAGCCTTATTTACTAGAGCCAAGAAGAGCTTTGGTCTGTTCCCCAGACCATTAGCCAGCCTCCAAGTGTAGCTGGTCTTAGACTTGACTTTTTCATGTTGCTGTTATTTTACTGACTTGATCCTCTTAAGTCTGTAGACAAGGAGAGAGGCAAGAAGCTGGGCAGGGGAAACAAAGAGGAACAGATGGACAATTATTTCTTCAGGAGACACTGAAGCCTCTTGTGCATGCGGCAGCTGCAAAAGGAGCCTTAATACCTTGGTTATAGTACCAGGAGGAGAAAGCTGGTGGTAACATGGAACAGCCCCGGGTTTTACAAATGAGTGTGGTGTTATCAGCTAAATGAAAAGGAAAACCTGAGCACAGCTTCAAGTTGTGGCTTGACAAGATTGCACTCTTAATATGACATTGGGAAGGGATTTCATTTGGGTATTTTTCTAGCAGTCTTTACCTTAGTGTTGTGCCGGGGCAGTACAGGATTGATTTGCCTTGTATGGCTGAGTTGGGTGTGGGTGACAGGAGTAGACCCGAGTGACTTCATCCATACCTGAGGTGCTCCCTACGCTGGCCTTGTGAGTTGGGCTGTGCTCTGAAAAGCCAGCGTGTAAGACGAGGCCAGGATGGCCCGGCGTGTGCCTGCTCACAGCTATAGCAGCACAGCTGAAGGGAAGCTGAGCTGGGCTCTGCGCTGCCATGTGCAGCGGTGCTGGAGCTCTGGTCTGAGCTCCCCTTGCTGGTTTTCGCTGTTGGCTGCATTGTGGGTTAACCTGAGTTTTGGAAACCGGGGGCCCTGACGTAAGAGAGCACGAATAGATGTGACAGCAGAATTTGTCTGTGGGTTCCTCACTAGCGGTGCTGCCATGTGCCCAGAGGGGAGCAGAGAAGCAGCCTGGGGGATAACTTTGTGGTTTTTACCATTTGTGTATGACTTTGGAAAGTTGCACGTAGAAGAACACGTTCAGTGAAGGAATCCCAGTGACAGGACAAACGCGCAAGCTAAGGATGTCATCCCTATAGAATCTGTTCCGGAGGAGGTTTGTGCCTTCTGGGTGTGTTTGCTTACAAACCATTTACTCAGGGAAAAGATAGCTTTTCTGAATGACAAGAAGGCATCCGGCCAAATGCTGCAGCCTCACCTGGTGGCTCTCGCCTGGAGTGGCAGCCTCACAGTATGCCTGTGGCACTAACAGAGCTGTTGACAACCTCCAAGAGAAATCTGTAGAAACTTTTTTGTGTTTTAAGCTATGGTTAGAAACGCTGTTTCCTTTCAGTGGCTCCTGTTATTCTGGGGTTTTCTCTTATGTTTCATGTGCAAGTAGTTGTAGGTGAGCTGTTCCTGGGTTATTGTAGGAATGTCATTTGCTGCAAGTTTTGCTTTATGGCTTTGGCTCTCTCGCTCGCTTCTGCTGCAAACCCAAACTCTGAAGTCACTTGAAAAAGACAAGGACCTGTTGGAGCGGGTCCAGAGGAGGCAACAAAAATGATCCCAGGGCTGGAGCATCTCTCCCACGAGGACAAGCTGTGAGAGAGTTGGGGTTGCTGAGCCTGGAGAAGAGAAGGCTGCGGGGAGACCTTATTGCAGCCTTCCAGTGCTTAAAGGGGGCCCATAAGAAAGACGGGGACAAACGTTTTAGCAGGGCCTGTTGTGACAGGACAAGGGGTGACAGTTTTAAACTAAAAGAGGGGAGATTTAGACTGGACATAAGAAATTTTTTCCAATGAGGGTGGTGAGACACCGGCCCAGGTTGCCCAGAGAGGTGGTAGATGCCGCATCCCTGGTAACATTCAAGGTCAGGTTGGACAGGGCTCTGAGCAACCTGCTGTAGTTGAAGATGTCCCTGCTCACTGCAGGGGGATTGGACTAGATGGCCTTTAAAGGTCCTTTCCAACCCAAACTATTCTACGAGCCTGTGAAAAATCCTTGGTGCGTGAATCAAACATTTAAGTGCAGTGAATGCAAGCACTGTGGAGTTGCTTGAATTGTTAATGCTGCAGAAGTTCTGCATCTTGTGTGACCGACTTAGCTGCTTATATATCAAGGGTCAGCTTATTATGTTTATGTGTTTCCTCTGAGGAAAAACACATTTCTGTGTTTGTTTTCCAACTGTGCTGAGGAGGTTTGAGTTCCTCCCTCTGTCTTCATCTTCGAGGGAGTTTTCAGATCCACACAACCAGTGCAGCTGCTTCCTTTACATAGCAAAGAAATAAATAAACATTACTTTTTTTTTTTCTTAGTTGGAGGGTGGTGTAGGTGGGGATGAGGAGACATATATGCCACAATGAAATTAAATGTGTGTGAGAGGTATCGATCAAGTCCATGTCTGCATCCTTCTGCCAGCTGGCTTGTGCCAAGAAGAGTTTTCAGCCCTGGGAGGAGGAGAGGGGAAGCACAAGGCTGTGAATGAAGGTGGGAGTTGGTTTAAATGGAAAGTGTGACTTGATAAATGACACTTCATGTCTGGTAGAAGCTGCAGTAAGGAAAGACAAGTCCAGCTGAGCAATCTCCAGTACATTTTTATTTTGTGTTAAAACATGGACATTGTTTATTGCAACAGCTGCTGGTAATGCACATAAGGATGAATTTCTGGATGGCAGATTCCTTTGGAAGTTTCATGAGACACATATGGTGCTTTTTTACCACTATAACACACCACACAAGCCAAGCAGCTTTTCTGGAAAGGAAATGTTTTTAATCTTGGAGTTTCAATGAAAATTATGAACAGAATATAAAGCCCTAACTTAATCCACAGTATAAGGACTTGTGCTTCTACCAAAAATTTTGCTTCCCTTTTCCTTTTGAAACTGCCTGGAAAAGAATTCAAGTTAATTGAAATGCTTAGTTGACTTGAACATCTTAAAAGAAGAGACTTTGGGTTCTGGAGTCAGTCAAAAAAGAGCAATGTGCCTTTCCAGAAAAGGAAAACAAACAAACACAAAATAATTGTTGTAGCTCTTCAGATAGTTCAGCTTTTCATCTTTTTAATTCTACTCTGCAATCAGTCATGGTAGAGGTCACAAAAGAATACTAATTAAAAAAAATCACATGTTGACAGATACCTAATATATAAATACAACTTTCACCAACTCTATTATAAATCAGATCACCAACTTAATGTATGCATTAACTGTAATTTTTTATAAACACTTGCAAGGAACTGGACTGATAGGAGAGAACACCAGCAAAAGATAAGGAGATCAAATGGTGGAGGCATGGATCTGTGTTATGCTGGATGTAGTTGCTTGCCTAGCTTTGGAGATAGGGTTTTTTTTTATTAATTTATAATTACGTTTGGCTTCTTCAGCTCACGTGTGGCAAGTGTAATCAGAGTGGAGAAACAAAGGGCAAGTTTCAACTTCTGTGTCTGAAGAAAAAAGTGCATGAAAATGTTGATGCTAAAAGTTTAAAGTTTGTGGGATTAAACCAATTTGAAGTATCTGACATGACTGCATAACACATTCTTGTTGAATAAAAAGGTATACCTTTAAATCTTCTGAAAAACTTGATAGCATATTGCAGTTACATGTGCACATTTTGTTGTCAGAAGTTTAAAGAAAGCCTGATTTTATGCTTTTAAAATCTGATTTGTTTCCATCTGTAGTTTGTGCTGAGTCAGAAATGAAAGGGGAAATATAATAACTAGAAAATGCTTTTTTCCCCAAAATTTTAGGTCTCAAATTCTAGATAGTTTATATTCTGAATTAATTTAGTGACTATTTAAAATAAATGTTATCAGGTGCAGAGCACTTCTGGTTAGGAAATGTTTCAAGTTAGCAATGGAAAATGAGCTTCACTTTAATGTCTTTAGAAGGATAACAAGTTACTACTGAAAAATGAGATTAGAAGTGAAGATTTCAGCTTGCTAACCTTTACAACGGTCAATGCTTTTGGTTTTGTTTTTTTTTTAATAATGTGATTTAAATGCCACTACTTAGCCTGGGGGTACATCCTCAGCTCCATCAGGGAACAAAGCTATACATTTCAGTTTATAACATGCATATAACACTTTGTAGCTATAAACTCTAGTTTACAGCAGCATGAATCTCCCTTTTGTATAATGTTCAAAAGAATATTTTCCAGAACACTATGATATTATCCAGTTTGCTGTGGGGGCTCCTATTTGAGCAGCCTGTAGTCCACACTCTTGATTCGCTCTTCTGCTATCTCCCACGTTACCATGAGTAGTAGGGAGGAAATGAGTTACTTGTGTCGGAGGCTTGCATGATCGAGGTTGTTATTGCACGGTGCATGTATTCTTGTAGACATGAGTTGACTAATACCTTATATATGATGATTTTTAGTTATCAAACAGATACAATTAGATGCCCTGACTCTCCCAGGACTTCCAAGAGTAGTGGTGGAAAGACTGGGGGCATTTGGTGCAGCAGGGGTGTGATTCTGCAGTGCTGTTGGGCAGTTCTTTTTAAGCCCGTTTAGAGTAAGTGCATAACAGTGAATAATTGCTTTATGTGGTGTGTAGGGCTTAATATCCAATTTATCCTTGCATTGTGTGGCTAGGAATGGAAGTGCAAGGCGATGGAATACAGAACCTCTCAATTTATATGAATTGTATGCAGTTAATGTTTATTAATATAATAGTGAGATGATTCTCATGTAGGAAATACCTTCTTCTTGTGGGTTTCAGAAAGCTGAGATCAACTGAAGATCAAAAATAAAGACAAGTTTTTTTAATAAAGAGTGTACTGCACATGTGTTCCTTCTTTGTGTTCCTTGAAAATAACAGTTTAATATAGAGGAATGGGGGTAGGCTTTTTATTTCATGGTACCAAGTAAAAGCAGCTTACATGTAAGATGAAGATTATTCTCCTGAGGATGTAGTGAATTCTTGTCTTTTAATTGGTAAAGAGGGTTTTTTGTGGACCGAGGCACACATTTTATTATGCACTAATTCTTCTTTTATATGTTAGTGGTTCTTATACAGAAGATTCCTAGATGTAATTTTTTTGGTCTGAGAAAATGAACTCTCATTTTATAAGGAAACACCACACTGTTAGCGTAGCTGAGAGTTGGTAGTTCTAGAATTATCACATTTACTTTGTTTTGTAGCAACTTGAAACTTGTTCTGAATACCAAATAACCCATACTGAAAACTTGAGAACTTATTCGTGTTGCTTGTATATCTCAATATAAGGGGTTTGACATAGTACAAACAATCAGTACAGTTTGCAAATCAGTGGGGTTTTTTTAGTTCCTTTTTAACTTTTACCTCTGAAAAGAAGTCCCGTGGAGCTCTAACATCCTTACACAACTATCAGCTCTATTAAAAACTTTTCAATGAGGAAGTGCCAAGAGTTGGGTGTTAAAATCTCTTTACAAGCCAGAATGATCTGCTTAACCCACACCCCTACCCTACTGTAAGCCGAGGTGAATTACACCGCGGTTGGAAAAGCCCCTCTCCAGAGCTCTTTGACAATTCTATAAGCTGTTGCCTTTCAGAGGTCTTCACATGTCAGGAGTGCTGTGACGGTATCCACACATCAGAAATGAACTCTGGCTTTGCTGGTGGAGGGTAAATGCTGCTCTTACTTGCTATGTCTGCGCTTTAATGAAGAAAGCGGCAACTGATGCAAGTTGTGACTGAAGGGCTGTTAGTACTATGAAAGACAAATTCATACAACACCAACTTTGTTCAACAGCTGCCTGTACATTGCCCTGTAACGGATGCAGAAGGAGGTAAACATGGGGATGGAGGGAAGGGGCGGACGGTGGCGGGCGGGGCTGGCTCTGTCTCTGGGGCCAGGCACTTTTTTCCTGCAGCTTGGGCCTGCTGTTGGTCTTGCAGAAGTGGCATCTTTCAGTTCCCCCCGTGCTCGGAGCTGGGTAGGAGTTTAGGTCCCCACAGCCCCCGTGTCTGGGAGCAGCAAGTTGCATCTGCAGGCCACCCCCTTGGTTTCTCCAGGTGCTGCTCTCTGAGAGTAGCCATGTCCCTTTTCATGAAATACCTAAGCAGTGGTGAGGCAGGCTTTTCTACATCAAGCATTGTGCCTTAGCATTTAACCTGGTGCACCCGAAGCATGAAGCTGAGTCTTTGCTTACCCTGAGGTAATTTATCTGCCATGCTTACCTGAGATAGGTATTTCACAGCTCACTCCACAGTGGGCTGCAGGTATGCTAAATTTATTGTCCATTTCCCTCCTCTTCAACTCTTCTGTGCGTATGTACGTGGCTGCCTTTTTTCATGGTACGCTCGCTGGGAGGAAATTGTTCTTTTTCTCTCTGTGTAAATGGGATCTCATATTCTAGCAGTCCGGGGCCCAGCGGTGAAGTCATGGTCCTCCTCAGTTGTCTGTGCATGTTTAAGAACAGCCTTTGGCCCTGGGTTTGAACCTGGGGGGTTCTCTTTCTAAACAGTCAGGCACATGTGCTGTTTGTGGTAAAAAGAGAGTTTGAAACAACTCATATTTACTTGTGATAGCATAAAAGAAACATGGACAAATTAATAAACTAAAAGAGACAGTTCTATGGATTGTGGGGCTCTTGAGCTTTAATCGGAGACTCTGGGCTGTGCACAATGATGTTCTGCAGCCTGTTGTGTTTTGTTCCCTTGAAGGTGTGTTTGCTGGCTGTCGTATTCTGCTTCTTCAGGGGTCTTTCCTCTCCGTCCTCTGCCCTGGCTGGTGAAAGGCTCGTGCTTTAATCTTCACTGTGTTGTGGGAGGTGACCTGGCGTCAGCCTTATTTGGAGATCAGGGTCTTTACAAGAGCTGCCCTGTTCCCCATTTTCCGTTCCAGTGATCTTCCTGGATGGTAGCTGTTCATCCGCTAACACTGACTTAAGTAGATGATTAACATTTAGTTATAGGAGCTATATACCAGAGCCTTGGCAGGAGATGTTCATTCACCAGGACAACAATTCAACAGTTACCCAGCATTTATAAATTTCACTAGTCATTGTGCCTTCCATGTTTCCAAATGCATTTAAAGAGCCTCGTTTAGGAAATATTGTCTTGTAATTTGTCACTTACTTTTCCTTTTTCAATTCAGAGCATGAAAAATTCCTTTTTCCTTTGCTAGGTCATTTCCTCATTCCTTCCGTTTCCTCAACCCTATCAAAACCTTGATCAGGTTTCCCATTTGCATTTTCTCTTTAGAGTAGGGGTTGCGATGTCTAGTTAATTGGTAAGAGAGATGATAGAAAGCAGGTTTTGCCAGTGGAAAAAGCCTATAATGCCTTAAAAGTTGAGACCTGTGCAAAGTAATGTAGCTATAGAAAGGCGACAGCTTACATCACCTGGAGACCCGCCTCAAATGTCGCTTCTGACTGGGCTGAAATTGGCAACAAAGCTTTGTCATACTGGTGTGTGTGCCTAACCTGGCCTCGCATTGAAAACTTGGTTCTTGGTGTGGGAGTGCAAGTGCTAGCTTTGGAGTTGGAAGCGGTGTCCCACAGCTGATAAAAATGTTGGGAGAAAATAAAGTAGCTCTACCCTAGTGCATTATATGATAAAAGCAGAAATGGAAAATGGTACTCATCAAATCTGTTCATTTATTATATTCTGCTGGTCCTTCACGGAGCAGTGAATTATGTCTGCAGTTCAGGTGAGAAGCAGCCTTGTTCGGTAGGGTTAGTAGGGGTAGGTTTATGTGCACATACGTGTAATTATGAGACTTGTCCCCTTTGTCTCTGAGGGGCTTTCAGTTGTGCTGGGCAGCAGCAGAGCTGTGTGCCACAAGCAGAAGAGGCAAGAGGGTGTTTGGTTTGGAAGTCATAGCCTGCTTTTCCAGAAGGGATTTTGTTGTGTCCTCTGTATCAAACATGACTTCAGTTTTGAACGATCAGCTCTTGCTTTCCTTGACAGCTCACTTGAAAACTGATTTTCCCTCTCTTCAGCACAATAATTGAGAGCTGCAGAAATCACCTGGTGGGGTACAATTCTGGACATGGTCATCTTTACTGTTTCTATGGGCTACTCAAAAATCTAATCGTATTCCGGGAACATAATGTTAATGTTCATGAGATGACTTCTAAAGGTCTTTGAACTGATCAAGAAAGTCAATATTGTTTTCATTATCCCCAGACAACGTTTTACAGAAGTGGTGTTTGCACTCTGAATATACGTGTGCAGCGGTAGCTTTAGGAGATAGAAAATGAAGACAAAAGGCTGGAGCAAGAAAGTCAGGAGAATTTGTGGTTCCTCTTTTGTGTTAGAAAAGAAACAATAAAATCGTGTATTGGAAAGAAATTTCAAAGTGCCTTGTCAGGAAGGGAACTCACTGAAGGTGATTTAAGCTGTCTTGCTTGTAGCCGAAAGAGGGAAAGGGACGTAACCTCCAGCTAGAGGTATAAGAGCAAGTCTGTTTTCAGTCTCACTTTTCTGCTAGCACCCACCCACGCACACTTGCCAGTCCTCGTGAGGCAGCAGTTTCTTTGCGAATGTCTTTCATGTTGGTGTATGGGGTCAGGATTGTTGCATTACTGTGACCGCAGTGTACGCTGCGATGGCACATAGGTCCATCCTGCACCCAGGAGGTGGTAGGGGGAGGTTTACTGCTCCTTGAAGGGAGAAAGGAGTTTTGTCTGGCAGTTTCTGTGCTTAGAGAACAGATCACTTCAGCAAAAGATGTTTGCTTTCTTTATTTGCTGTGGCTCACTGGAGCAAGCAATTGCCCTAACGTGCATGTCTGAGATGTCCTTTCAACTTCCTAAATACACATAGATCCTATCTATGTATTGCTGTGTCCAGGTGTGGGCAAGGCCCATTGAAGGCTCTTGTGGTCTGGGAACTTGGGCTGTTTTCTTCTGGTTTTCTCCTGGAGGGGGGCTGTCAGATACCCAATCTGAAAAAGATACTGTAAACACCAATGCGGTTTTTTGGGGGGGTTTGCCACCTGGTATCTCTTAGTGGAGAAGCAAACTTGGTTTTGACCATTTAATTTGATCTAATAGGTGAAACCAGAAATTATGTGAAGAGGAGAATAACCCAAACGCCTTTTCTGTGGGAGACAAGGCTGACTTCTAATGCGATATCAGTGTTGTCATGTTGTCCTGCTGTCACCTGAGTGCTCGGTGGAGCTGAGCAAGCGTATTACTTAACATCTGTGGGCAAATGAAGTTCCCCCCTAACGCTGCTTGCTGAAGGGCACCTTAGAAGATAAACATGGAATTTCTTTGCATACTAAGAGCGCATCTTTTTCTTGCAACTCTGGGTTCTGTCAGTGCTTTTAATTTCTATCGTAGTATTAGTTATCAGAGGTTTATATCACAGCCATGAAAGTTTTCTTTGGGGTGATGCTGGGCATCGTACCAAGGAATTTTGTGCTAGGATTTTTTTTTTTGGTAGTTTGAAAAATAATTGGCCCTGGATGTGACTGCCAAGAGCTAAGAACTTTGTTGTACTTTTTTTTTATGACCCCCAAAGAACTTTTGGATTGAATTTATAAGATAACTGAGGAAAGCGGATCCCCAACTCTTGTTGGTATTGACTGGAAATCGGGCACTTTCCTCTAGTAAGGGGATAGGAAAATCCTAGTTTTAATTTTTAAATAGAAATGTTGAAGCTACTAGTATGTATCAGCAAGAAACTTCTCCCTCTATAGAGAGAAAAAAACATAAAACAAGCTGGTTTTGTTTAGAATTCAAAAGAAACAGTTTGTTGGTACACACTGAATTTCTTCTGTTTTTCCCATATAAACAGCTTTCTGTCTCATTGCAGTATTGTATCACTTGACATGAAAATGAGTCAGGACAAATGAAACAGCCTGGTTTAAATGGATCTGTAGAACACAAAATGACACAGCATATATAAAAGATAGTTTGGATGTGATCTTTTCAACTGACTCTCAAATTACCAGACAAGTCTATTAAGGTTGAGCTTTGCATCTGGGTAGCTGAATAGTCATGTAGGCAGTAAAAAAGGGCCTTTAGTATTGAAAAGCAGGACTTGGCTTGCTCTGGTTCGGAAAAAGTTCAGAGCAGAACTACTTGGACTGGCAAAGCCTAGAAATATATGTCCTATGTCCTGTTCCTTTAGGTTTCCCTTTTAGGGAGTCAGCTGGGAGAAATAGCAAAGGCTGCCGATAGGGGAATTTGTGGGAGTTCTGTCTACTCCTACGTGCCAGAGAGCTCACTGGAGAGGCAGCTTTGCTATATACTAGTACCAGGCTACACTTGCACATTTGCCAGCCCAGGGCATGTTCGAGACCTTGTTCTTCGTCCTCAAAACATCTTGGGTGAAGAAGTTACGAGGAACTGATGAATGTCTGCTCAGTCTTTTGAAATAGATTACTAGTGTTTTAATTGATCATAAACCTTAGGGGAAATTGGACTACTGTGTCTGGACAGTGGTCCCATGTGGAATTTTTTACCTTCCAGGTTGGTTTCATGTGTTTGTTTTTTGCTTTTTTCTTCCTTGAATAACTCATGCCCCCATCAGAAATGCCAGTATGAAACCCCCTCACTGTTGTAGTTGTTGCACAGGCTTGTTAAATTAATTGATTCAAAGTTGTCCAGGATAAACCATTCTCTCAACCTTTTCAGTAAACATTAGGTCTCCAGTTGTTGGTATTGTAACTGCTGAATTTCACAAGGAGCCTGAGGTATTCCTTGGTGCTTTCAGGAAGACATATAATAGATGGAAAAAATACCAGATATGAAGCTCTTCCAGATGGGTGCATTGACTTTATATCACTGCTCAGATCTGTCAGCCCTGGAAACGGCTGTAAAGAGAGCCACGTGATGCTGTGATGCTCTGAAGTTTACGACGCTAGGATGTCTGTATTTCTGCCATGCATATTAAATAGCTTCTACTGGGAATACATAGAATAGACTTCCACTGGAGGACCACTGTAATTCTCCTAGTGTTGTGATTTATTGTTGAGCCGTAGGTTAAGGAGACCCGTTAGGATAAAATACTCAGTGCTTACTCCATTTTGTAATCATTATAGCTACTTCAGAATCATTCAGTAATGAATCCTCTAACTAACTCCGTGAGCTCAGCATCAGAAGTATCTTTATATTACCAGCTGGAATACTATGGCTAAGGGAGAGTCCTAGGCATTTTCAGACACCCTTAACAGTGTTTCTGAGAATCAGTGAGGGGGGGAAAGCTCTCCCTCCTCCCCCAAATGATAAACCTGAACATGAGTTCTTCCTGTATTAATTTGAAGAATTTTAAGCCAGATGTTTCATTATTCAGAAAAATTAAGACGTTTCATAAACTCCTTTCCATGTGTTTTACGGAGATCAAAATTAAACTTTTTGCAGGATTAAATTGGGAAATTTAAATGTAAGTTTGATACCGAGCATAAATTTTCAGTGACATCACCAGGAGCTGAAAGTTAGGGTCTTGCAGTGAGATGACAAAGATGAGAAATTGTGGACCTTGCAGCTATATACATACCCTTTTATTTATCTCAGTTATCAAACTAGAAATCTTTTTTCTAATGGGAATGTTGTGTCCCTGAAAATGTTAACCATTTCACTTTAGTCATAGTTGTATGGGAAGAATTACTTTTGGGTGCTTAGCCAGCTCGAGACCCATACGCTGTGTTCTTTTGTCGTTCGTGGATATTCATATTTCCAGAGGAAATACAGGGTCGGTTGTTTAGTTATGAATTTGAAAACCTGCGCTGATTTAGACAGAGTTGTCATTACTGACACACTAATAGCCAGTTCTGAGTTAGTGGATACAGTAAATCCTTTTATGCACGGAGCCTGGTAGAGTGGTTTCAGGTGAAAACGTGAGCAAACTTGTTAGCAATTTCTTTCCCACATTTTTTGCGGTTGTATAGATTCTTCTATAGATTCTTCTATAGATGTAAAAAGTCTGGTTTCTTTTTAAAGTATTTAAGGAGCTAATTTACATTAAATTATCAATATTACAGAGTAAAGGTAACTCACTACATTTTTATTCCAGTGGATTTTTTTATTTGTTTGTTTTAAAGAATCAGAATTTTAGAAGTATTCCATTTTGAACACCTAGGCTTGATTTTAAATTGGAGGTGCTTAAAAATTGCATCTACTCCTTTCAATCTCAGTTTCTCAGTGAAAATGTGGCATCATCATGCTTGTGGAAAGGGAACCTACAAGTGCCTCAATCTACTGTTGTGGGGAAACCTTCCAAAACAAAAGTGAATTATGTGCTTCCATTGAGTGACCTAAGGATTAATTCTTAACTCTTTCTTCCATGTTCTATTTAAAACAAAGATTCCCAGAATGAAACAATAAACTTAATGAAAATCTGTTTAAAATGTAATGAAATAGTTAGGACAAAACAATCAAAGATGTTACTTTAAAAGACATTTGGAGACATCATATTAGATAAAATTGAACTAAATATGATACAGTCAAAAATAAATTGAGCAGAATTTGTCCCAGAATGTAATTGTGCCTTATCTTGGCAAATAAAGTGAAATCTCTGTATGTGTTTATTACGGACAAAGCTTGGTAACAGACCAGAGAAGAACTGAGATGCTGTGTTATAGAGCGAGAGACTTAAACGGTCCATAATGTGATCCCTCTGGCCGTGAGCGCTCTGTATGTATATTTGGTGTGTGTGACTCATTTGTCATCACAAATGGCCTGTGTTTGCGTTAGGGAAAATCGGTGCTGTCCGGCTGATTTAGTGCGGAATCTTACATTAGAGACTTTTTTGGAGAATGTAAACATTATCAGGAACACCGTGGCTTTTCTGCTAGTCATTACAGGGAAAGCCTTGAAAGGAATAGCAAGGCATTGTGCTGGAAGCACGGTTAAATTGTGCTGTAGCACAAGGAAGCTGTGTATTGCCTTGACAGGTTTTTAAATGGGAAGGCAATCCTACTTCCTATAAGAGGGAAAATGCAAGTGTAGTATGTCAGAGCGCTGCAGACCTTTGTCTCATCTACGTTTATGCTATGTTTCATCAACAGCATGTTCCATGCTTGAATGCCATGTCCTGGCAGAGGTCTGTACCCTTTCTGGTTTAAGCAGAACGCTGTCATCATAGTCCTGCTAATACTGGGCAAGTTGAAGGTGACACTGTGGTACGTAACATAATGTGGAGGTTTCCTGTCAAGGCCAGTACAAGGTTTGTGGCCGTAAGCCCTGTTATCTAACAGTAGTACACCTTGCAACTGCGGAAGTTTGGACATGACCACAGTGTAGTGTTTTGCCATCTTTTGTTTTAATTGCTGTAATTTTACTTCCTAAGAGGTTTTTTGGATGCTTGAGTATAATCCAGTGAATGATCCTATATATGTGATGTGTGATTGACAAAGTAAAATGAGGGCATATTACAGAATCACAGAACAGTGGGGGTTGGAAGGGACCTTGAGAGATCCCCTCGTCCAGCCCCCCTGCGTGAGCAGCACCCCCAGAGCAGGGGGCACAGGACCGCGTCCAGGCAGGGTGTGAATGTCTCCAGGGAAGGAGACTCCACAGCCTCTCTGGGCAGCCTGGGCCGCTGCTCTGGCACCCTCATAGTAAAGAAGTTTTTCCTCATATTCAGGTGGAACTTCCTGTGTTTCAACTTGTGCCCATTGCCCCTTGCCCTGTTGTTGGGCACCACTGAGAAGTGTCCAGTCCCATCCTCCTGACACCCGCCCTTCAGATATTTATAGGTATTGATGAAATTGGTATAGGTATTGATATCCATGATGACACAGGATAGCTGAGACATGTTGGCACGGTAAAAAGTGGAACTGAGTTTAAAGTAATTTACCTCCGTAGTGTTGTTTTTTTTCTTTTTTCTCTCTGGTCCATTAACGCTTCGATTCTTCCGAGCAGACTTAATTAAGACAACACTGATCCTACTGTTTCTTTTGGAAGATGATATGGCTTAACAACCCTGTGTCTGTCCTGCTTTGGCATTGTGCAACATAGGGTTTCTCTTAGTCATTTTAGCAACAGCCTGGCCCCGTAAGGTCATGGGATCTTTACCAGTGAGTCTCAGAAGGATTTGCTGGCTGTAGAAGAACAGTAAGATCTCTGGTATCTCCTCATGCTTTGGGGAGGAGTGTGCTGGAGTTCCCACAGATAATTCCATCTCCTCTGACCTGCCCTTATCGCAGTGCATAAATACCTTTCTGTGGGGGAAGATCTAAGCTCACAAGATGGAAGAGCTTTAAATCTCCTTCTTGCTTCAGGCAGAGAAATACCCCTGAGATCAGAGGCAAACCTCTTGAAATCCCTAGGTAAAGGTGTCATCCATGATATTTCACATCCTAGGAGCAGGCTGTGCAGTTAAACTGCTTTTCCTGCTGTGATTGGCATCCTGTGTGTTGCCCAGCTATCTGTTTGGATGGCATTTCTCTCTCGTAATGGTTGGATGTGGGTATCTGCTGTGTCATGCTGTACGTACCTGTCCAGGCTGCCAGAAGCATTGATTTGTAATATGAAGCCCTCTCATCAGGACTTTTTAATTATTACTGTGATGTTAATTTCCCTAATAAAAATAGGAAGTATTAGTATCAAAAATAAATTAGGAACAATGCTTTCTAAGCAGAATATTTTTTGCTGGGCTTCTGCTGCTTATCAGCAAGCAGCGCTTGATGGTTTTGAGTGTGTGGCTTTGTGAAGAATATGCAAGATGCAGGCATCTCTGATTTAGAAAGTGGACTCAGCCTATCTGTTGTTAGGCTTGTTTCAATTTAGAAGCTTAACAATTCTTTTATAGGTAAAGTGTGATTTATTAGACCCTTCTCTAGTACTAAAGTGGACAGTGGACCACAGCAGTTTGTTAATATATGATAATTTCCCTCCTCTTAGTCTTGCAGGTGAATATGTATTTTGTTTTGCAGCTAACAGCAAGGGGGCTGATCTCATCCTCAAGGTCCTATCTTTTACTCAGTGTCCTGTTTACACAGATGCCTTCTTTAGCCTCTGCAAATAGCTGGTAAATCCACCTGTTCAGACTGAGGAGATGATAATTTCTGATATGGCAACTTCAGTAAGTAACCTCCTCATCAAAATCAGCAGTAGTGCTGTCGATGCAAGAGCTGCAATGAGGTCTCTATACTTAATATTTTCAGTGCATTCTGTATGATGCCAGCGTGTTCTTAACCTTGCTGAAGTCATTTCATGCTTCTGTAATTCATTGGCTTTTTAGTGTATTTATAGAAGCTACTTTTTCAAGCACTGCAGTAGAAATGATGAGAGCATCTGGTTAAATCTATCACATCTTGTGGAACAACCTCTTAATGGTTATTCTCAGTTAGATGGAATAGGAAAAAAATAACCTTGGTAATTGAGCCTTTCTCCCTTTAGATGGTTACACCAATATTTTAAAGGCTTTAGATATTTAATATAATTAGAGTGCCATAAGTGTCACCGCTGTGCTTTTCTGCGATGGAAACCACCTAAGTTAGCTATGAGAGCTGTAAAAACAGAGACACGTTTCAGCTTACACTTAGTTCCAGGGAACTCTGCTTATGACCTCTGGATTTATTTTAACGTAACAAAGAATGCATCTGGGAGCTTTAATTTTTCTAAAGAAAGTTTTCTTTCTGTTCTGGAGTAGCCTAGTTTCTGTGGCGTTCCAGACCAGTCTGGGCAAGGAAAGCCACAAGTGGACTGAATTCAGCACCTCAGTCCAAATGCCTGACAGGATTAGAGGAGAGGATACCAGGTTTGTATAGGAATACGGCGACTTACCGGGGTTTAGTTTAAAGTCATCTAAGGGCCCTATACTAAGCTGAGAGTTGGGTAAGGATTTTGTTCCCTCCTGGCTACATTATGTCCCTTCCCTCTCCTGCCGCAGCTAGGACCGGGTTGATGCAGATGCTGGCTTCACATTGCAGAGCTTGCTTCCTCCCAGGGAAATCCCCGAGCTGAGTGGTGGCTGGTTCACTGGGAATGTGGCCTTTCCCCTTATCCCTGATCAGGAGTTCCCAAATACTTATGTGGTAGGTTGGCTGTTTCTTATGGCCATTGGAGTGACCGATGCTGGCACTGCATCATGGACCAGAGAGAGGAGGACATCTGAGGGAGAACAGTCCTTTCTTTGCGTTGCTACACCTGTGGCAGAAAGCCTGTGGTGGGGTAATGCTACCTTGTAAAGGTGTAATTTGTAAGGATTTAATTTGTGTAGTCCCTGTAAGATATAACTCATGTGGTGCAGGTTTGGGTGCCAAACAACTTCATAGTGTTGTGTGTAGGGGATGCATTCTGGTATTCACTCTCCCAGCAGTATGGAAGTGGACTATTTTTGTTGTAGGCTTACCCTGACTCTTGGCTGTAAGATGATGTGGAAGCAAGAAAGCTATGATTTGTTGACATTCATATTTGGAAAGCTCCCTGTTGACAGCAGCATCTGTCTGGAGTGACAGCGGGGTCGTGTGAGGATTGTTGGGCAGGTCAGAAAAACGAGCAATACCCACCCCACGTTGGTATGGAGAGTTGATCTCTTTCTTAATCTTTCAGTCTGTGGAAAGTGATGCCGGAGCGATTTAGATGGTGATTGTAGACTTGCCAGTTTGCAGTGCTGCAGGGAAACTGGAGGTGAGGCCAGAGTTGCTTATGGAAATGTGATCGGTATATTTCTATTTGGGGAGCCCACATTCCCGTACTCCTCAGCTTTAGAGGGCTGGGTCCTCAGCTACTGTAAACGGTGTTAGCCGCTTTCACATCAGCAGAGCTGGGCATTTTACCAGCTGAGCATTTGACCCTAATGCTGGCAGTCAGCCTTCAAGCCCTGAGCTTATTTAATACATAAAGCAAGGCTGCAAAATGGCAACTGGTTTACCGGTTGGTGTTTTCCAAAGAGAAAAAGGGTTTACCTTTTAGCTTTACTTGCAAGAGATTTGCAGTAAGCCCAGCCGCTACTTTTGTCTCTTGTTCTTACCTCATCTTGGCCCTACGTGGGAAGTTTTGTCTCCTTTGGGTCAAACTTAGACGTACGCATATAAAGAAATGATTTAGAATTGGATATGAGTAGGAGGTTGTAGACGAAGCTGCCTTTGGGGAACGTGTTAAAGCAGATGTGCTGATGGTGGAATTGAGATTCATTTTACTTGGCCATCTTAAGGCACCCTAATCCTCTGCTACCCCTGTTGGGAACGGCAGTTCCCTCTGTTAATTTTGTGCTTATTAACCGTTTTTGTGGGCTGGTTTGAAGTGAGTGAGGGGTTATGATAACTGTTTAGGATTCTTGTTTTTATTTTTTTGGGGGGATTTTTCCCCAAATCAATTACAAGTATGCGAGTAGGATACAATCTTACTTGGAGGCTACCAGACTGACCAGTCTGTGAGATCTGCCCTAGTGTGTCACTGGTGGGAGGGATGAGAGAAGTTACTCATCAATTTGTCCCTTCCCTCTCTGTGCCTTTTGCTGTCCCAGTGCATATGAAAATATCAGCTCTCAAGCTTGACTGGTAGGTTGGGTCAACTTGTTATTTTCTTAAACCAGTCAGTACTGTGTTTCTTCCATGTGTCATGAAGAAGTCCCTCACTTGGGGTAATGCTTTGTTTTGCCAGCTTCCAAATACAAAAATGATTGTTATATGGGTTTTAATAGAGCATAAAGATCACATCCTCAGGGCTTTTGTAGGCATTGCACAGTATTCAGGGTGTCCGAAAGCTTGAGGTTAAGCTGGATGCAGCAACATCGACACCTGTGTTAGATGAGGAGTGCTGGGGTTGCATGTAGATGGAGGGTTGTGGGCCGGACTCCCTCAAGAGATGCTTTTGGTGTTACCTCTCTGCCTTTTTTAGTATCATCCATGAGCTACGGGTGCATGTTGAGATCTGAGTTATTCCATACTCTGGATTAATGCTAGAGCTGATGGTGTGTGCTGGGCAGCGTGTTCTGACATCCAGAGGCTGTAGTCCAGGCTGGAGTAGGGGAGCCCTTGAAGCAAAGGTGTTGGGTGGCTTGATAGGCCCTCCCTTCACCCGCTCCGGTGTCCTCAGCATGGAGACAGTCCGTGTCCTGCTGGGGTTCTTGTGGCAGTGTGAATTTGACAGAAGGGGCTGTATTTGTGCTCTGCGCATGTTTCTGCAGTGGTTTCAGCGGGGTTACTTTTACTCTAATCAAATGTGATTATCCTTGCCTTCCCAGGCACTTTGAGCATTGGAAATCCATCAGAGCTTTGCCTCTGGCTTCCCTGGGAACAGCTCCTCGCTCTGCTTTGTGTTCGTGTCTCTGTTTCCTGGCAAGGTAGTTGCTGTGACTGCTGAGAAGTCAAATGAGGTCTTTTATTGTGGTATATTCTTTTCTTGGCACAGTCAGTTTGGTCACTAGGAAGGTGATGATCTTCATGCATCTGAAGGAACTGGAAGACGGTGTTTTAGGAATCCAGAGAAAACTGCATTTCTGTCTCCCCTCCCCTTCATTTCCCTGTTCTCTTAATCATCATTTTATATAGACTTCCAGAGGATTTTCTGATGAGCTTTTGGCCTCCTTGTGTTCCAATTGCTAGTTTATTGACTATGTTGTCCATATGGTGACCTTGAATTGAAAGCAGTGCAGCATAACTGGTGTGCTGGAGTCTTCTGCTATCCTTAACACAGCAGAGAAAGTAAAAATTTATCAGTGACAAGGATTTTTTTTTATAGGGAAGTTTCTGGGATCCTTCCCTTCTCCCATCCTTTCTCCTAGTGTTTTCCCAGGCTTTTTAATATGACCATGTATATGAATAAATAAAAGTTCCTTCAGGGATTGTACTTTTTTGCACAGTACTTCTAGAGCTACACTTATGGGACCCTGTTTGCAATTTGATCAGATTTTGTCGTAGACTTAGGGAAGGAAAAAGCATCTCCACTGTCACCTGTGGACTCCTCACACTCAGTGGAGGCCAGAGTTTTAGTCCTGTGGGAGAAGACAGATTGACAAGAGGGCGTTGTAGTAGTACTTGTTCTGAATTCCTCTAAGAAGGGTACCTGTGTTAGGAAGAGTTCATTTGCAGTCACGGGTATTTTCTGTGCATCGATGCTGAGATGACACCTCAGCGAGCTGATTTGCAATTGTCTTTCAAACATCCATTATGTGATTGAAAAAAACACCATTAAGCTGAATTGCCTGCCAACCAAAACTGCGCAACATGGTTGTTGCCGGAAGGTGCTAGCACACCTGGGAATTTGAAGGCACCAAAGCTGATTTTTATTCCCAGAACCCTTCATTGCAGTGCAGAATTAATTCTGACAGAATCCCTGAAGGAAAGGCGATACTCTGCTTCGGGTGAGCTTTATGACATGATGTCTTTTGCAAAGACTACTGCCGTGTCCAGAGTCCATCAAACGGTTAGCAGGCGAACATCCCGAAGACCAAATGTGCAGGTGCTGTACCTAATCCAGTTTTTATTTGGTGGTTCTGGGAAGTATTTTGACTGTATAAAGTTGTTCTGCAGCGCCCCATTGATGAATTTTCCCTCTGGGCAGAAGGTGAACCTGAGGCCTCTGTGTCACTGAACCCCATTCTGCAGATGGGAAGGGGACTGAAAGGTTTCTGGTCCTCCAGGCTCCTGGTGTAGCTCCCAACTGAGTGGGTCTGCTGAACGAAAGCCAGGGCTCAGGGATATTGACAACATCTGACTCGCATAGGGGTAAGCAGGTACCCTGAACCTTTGAAGAATTAAAAGCAGGTATGCGCAGGTTTTGGAGAGAGGTGTGTGTACCCTTTAAAAAAAACAACTTTGAAGCTGATCAGAAAGGTGGGTTGATCATTTTTTTTGTGCCCTTAGGTTTACAGAAGACTTGTTTTCTGCCAGATGTTTTGCTGAGCTTATTTTGCGTGCACAAAATCTGAAATGTGATTGTTGGTAAATGCAGTATTTTGGGTAGTTCCTTAAAATAATGTTTAAAAAAAAAAAAGCCAACAAACCCTACAGAATTTATCAGTCCAAACAGAAGAGGTTGTGCATAGAGGGTTTTGTTTTCAAAATGTTTTCTTATTTGAAAGTTTTTGGTTCAGTATTTAGACCAGCTCAGGTAAACATGTCACCTTTGCTGGGGCTGTAGATGAAGGTACTCCAGAGAGAAGGAAATGCTTCTGCTGTCTCCTTGGCTCTGTCACCAACACCCCCCAGTAGCCGAGCAAAGTCCCTGCACCTCTGCCAGCTGAACTGGCCTTCTTCCTCTCAGCTTTAGGTTATCTCTGCGGTGATTGCGTGAGCTGGTACTCACTGTTTGTGCAGAACACAAGACCTGAGGAGCTGAGAGAACCCTGAGACCCTCTGGGTCTCCCAAACTCTGTAATGCACGTAAGAGTTATTAGTGTTGCTGAGGGCATTGTTGTGAACAGAGATGCTTAATTTTGTTATTCTCACTTCGAAAGTTTTATCAGAGCTGAGGTCTTCTTGCACATTTCTTTTTACCTCTTAGTTTCTTCCGATTGGGAAACATGGGGATTTTTTCCTCTTTGACTCTTTTTTTTTTTTTTNGTCCCTCTGTGTTAGGAAAGACCAAGGTACTGATGGGGCAAAGCCCCTTACTCAGAGGTCTGTCAGTGTTTCAGCATCTTGCTGTTGTTTCAGAGGGCAATAAATGTCCCTTCTAAATGGGCATAGAGTGAGGCCTGCTCCTCGGTTTGGAAATGACTGTGTAAGTGAAAGCAGCTTCTCTCTGAGCCTTCACATGTCATTTGCATTAAGCATTTATCCAGTGTGGGATTGTTTGCCAGCCCCAAGGAGAGGAAATCTAATTTGTTCAAGCGAACAAACTATGGAGAGGTTCAAAAGCTTAGGTGTTGCTCCTCCTTGTTTGTCTCAACCAAATCTGTGAACTAGAAATGCAAAGCTGGATTTGGTTTGGAAAGCAGTGATTTATTGTGTGGAGTCAATAAACATGTTTGCACATGACTCCTTTGGGCATGAATAATAGTTTGTCTGGGGAGCCTACCACAAAGGCATTCATTTCTTCTTATCTTGCACCAGAGGCCAGGGCCAGTTGCACGTTTTTGTTTCTGTTGCCAAAGAACTGGCTGCAGGCAGAGATGAATTAGAGAAATGTTCAGGGTCTTGAGGCATTCAGCATTTGACCTGTTTCCTACCTGGTCATGCTTCCCTCTTCTCAAAGAACAAACTCCTCCAGCTTTTTTCCTTTATTTGTTCGCCAGTGAAAGAAGGTAACACGCTTCAGGGACACGTTCATTTTCATATCTTTTATTGTTCAAGGAGTTCAAGTGTGTTGCTAAAGAAAAGTGTCTATGAACGTGTCCTTGATAAATTTGGCTGTAAGATACAGGAGAGGGCAGATTTGAGAAATTCAGGTTTTGTGTGCTTTATTGTTTAAGGTGTCTTTGGATGACCTGTTTAAGAAACCAGGCTGACGTAAAATTAGCATGGTTTCTGATGGACGGATTAAAATCTAAGGGAATGCTCTAAAAAACTGTTCCCTTGCCTGACCCGATCAGTTCATCTGCCCGGTGAGCCCCACAGAGCTTAGTTGTTTAACTTGTGAGCTTTGAACATTTTGTTGGTAACTTGGAAGAGGCCTGCCTGATAGGTATTTTAGGAGGCACGGCAGGACACAAGGTAAAGTGGCTCTGAAAAACATTTGAGCGCTCCTGGTGTGTTAACACCTGAGTGGTAAGGGGTGATATAACTCCTCTGTGAATATTAGGGGCTTACAGTTCAGGAGGAATGGTGTTACCTTAACTGGGTATTTGGCATTGCTGCGACAACTGTAGGAATACTAGTCTGATTTTTCACTGTTCATTGACGCTGGGGTGTGGGGGGATGCACGAGGATGGGGTACACCCGGAGGAGAGGCATGATTCCTTGTAACAAAAGACTTGAGCTCAGTCTGAATAATTTCTCACCTGGAAGGTTAAGGGGTAATTTGGCAAAGGCTACAGAGAGAACAGAAATTCTTATAAATAACACTCTTCTGTCCATAAGAAAATGGAGTAGCCAGAAAATGAAAGCTAGGTAAGTTAAGCTTAGGAATTAGGTAGATTTTTACTGTGAAGATAGAGAATCACTGAAACAATTTCCTGAGGTGTGCTACGAATTATTCTGTATCACTAGAAATCTTTAAATCATGGTTGGCTTTTTTCCCTTATTAAAGTTACGCTATGCTTAAATTGCAGCTTTTGGACCAGAATCGGGAGTTCATTTATTCAGCCAAGTAAACTAGCACAGGCCTCCTTGCGTTAAAAAACAGTCAAGCTCCATTTCGGTATGAAATCTGTATAGTAGCACACAGTGTCATGAAGAAGTAGTAGTATTTATCTCACCTACTTTTTAATGTCACACTGAAGGGGAGGCTGACGTGCTGTAATTTTGTCTCTTTACTTCACTAATACTCCTGTGCATAAGTTAGTAGAAGGTGAAAACCACACCTGTTCCAGCATTAAAGGCTGTGTCCTGATTGCACATAACTCTTGCTGAAGAAGCTGTGTGCAAAATCTACAGAAATAATCTGCAAACATGGATGCTCATATAATTTGTGTGCTGCTTTAGTTCTTGCTCTGGGAAAAGGGAAGGAAAAGAAAAAGGAAAGGAAAGAGGGAAAGGACTCCTTCCAGCCTGCCATAACTGGTAACATCCAGCTGGTTTACAACCTTTTCCTGTGGGTCATGTTCTCCACTGGCTGGTGTGACTGGCCAAATGAATGCAGAGGAGTTATGATGGCATAAAACTGATGCGAGATCAGAATTACAGAGTTTATAAGCTTGTACCACATTAGAAACACAGCTTGCAGTAACAAGCTGTGCAGTGCTCTAGCTCCTGGGAGGATTAATTACAGATGGTAGCTGTGACAGCTAAATCAAGTACCTATAATGTTGTGTAAACTTCATTAAACAAACATGCCAGCAGTGCTGTAATCTATGAGATAGGATGACGAGGGTAGAAAAAAGAAAATACTCTGTAGGAAGTTTAAACAAAATCTGCAGTGTCTAAATCTGCTGAAGCAATTTCTTCTACCTCTTATGCTTTAATGGTAGAATTTTAAACCACAAGCTTTTAACCTTCTTATCTGGTAAAGCCTTGGTAGCCTGAATTAATAACAACTTTCTGCTAATATCTGCTGATTTCCTCTTAGTCAGCAAGTCCCGTTTCATCTGATATGTTAAATCCTTCCTGATATTCTGCAACCACATGTATTTGATCAGTTATTTCTTGCTTGTGGAAATCTGGGAGGAAAAAGCACAGATGATCAACTTTGCTGCTGCTATGGTTGATTATGGTACAGGGTTTATAGGAGGGTTTGATTCTAGCTTTGGCTGCAAGTTCATGTTTCAATCTAAAAGTTAAGCATTTCTGTATGTTGATATCTTAAGCGATATTTTCTGATTTAAAGAAAAGTCCAACAAATGCAAGTTCACCACGTGCCAGCTGTCACCGGTAATGTGAGGGTGTCAATTAATATTGCACTGAATCGTAGGAAACAGTGTGCTGCTGCACAAAGGGGTGGTCATGTTTTCCCCTGCCTCCCTCAGCGGCAGAATCCTGAATCAGGGAAAAGTCAATAATCCTCTGCTGATTTAGCAAGTCGAATCTGTTCAGCAGAGGGTCCCGTGGGTGGCAGCGCTGGTGCTGGGAAGCAGGGCATGAAGGAGGACGGGTCAGGGGAGAGAGTTCACGATAGAGGCCACAGTGGGATTAGTTCATCTGTAACTCCTGATTTCACTCTTAGCGACTCAGTTATTGCAGTTAAGGCCAATTAAATTAACTGAGCTTTTACTTTCCAGACAGGGAGAATTAACCAAGGAGGAAGAGGCAAGCTTCTACTTTGAAGCACTTCTGCTTTAATATGCCATGCCTTGGTGACCAGTGCAAAAATTGTGTGCTTGTTTAATTCAGGTGCTTGTTTGGAATTGTCCAGTGCTGGGCCCCCCAGTTCCAGAAGGACAGGGAGCTGCTGGAGCAAGTACAGCGGAGAGCCACAAAGATGATCAAGGGACTGGAGCATCTGCCTTATGAGGAAAGGCTGAGAGATCTGGGTTTGTTCAGCCTGGAGAAGGGAAGGCTGAGGGGGGATCTCATCAGTGCTTATCAGTATCTGAAGGGCGGGTGTCAGGAGGATGGGACTGGACTCAGTGGCACCTGACGACAGGACAAGGGGCAACGGGCACAAGTTGGAACACAGGAAGTTCCACCTGAATATGAAGAAAAACTTCTTTACTATGAGGGTGCCAGAGCAGCGGCCCAGGCTGCCCAGAGAGGCTGTGGAGTCTCTTCCCTGGAGACGTTGAAACCCCGCCTGGATGCGGTCCTGTGCCCCCTGCTCTGGGGGTGCCTGCTCATGCAGGGTTGGATGAGATGATTTCTCGAGGTCCCTTCCAACCCCTACTGTTCTGTGATTCTGTGAAGAGTTGATACTGTATTAGACGTTTCTGACTGTATACACTCACAGCTGTGTCCCTTTGTCTGGTTGAAGAATAAAGCGGATAGTAGCTTGTCCTTAAAGAAGCTACCAATTACCTAATACCCAAGGGAGTATTTTCTTTAATTTTCCCGCAAAATAACCCTACCATCTCTCCATCCTCTCCCAAATCCTTGTCTATGGACAGTTCCTTTAATGGTAGTTTGTGTAGATCTTTCAAGATCAGGAGGCTAAAGCTAGGCTTTGGATTTAAGGATCCCGATTGTGTTTTGATTCTGTTCTCTGCTATTTTAGCTGTATGGTGGCTCCTCTTGACTTGCAAAGGGTCAGCTGAATGCAGTGTTTTTGGCGAGTAACACTGAACATTTTGATGCATAAACTTGGGCTTGGGAACTTGACTTTACTCACCCGTTTTGGAAAATGCTGACTTTTAAAAATGTAATCTTTCCTTGTAATTTGGGAGGGCCTAAAAGAGAAGCCAGTCTTGCCTAGTGTTTCTTTTCGGTGTAGGAAGCGAGTAAAAAGTTGTACCATTTAAAGAAAGGTAAATTCTGAGCAATGAAATTATTTCAGGTTCCATATCAGCATTAAGTCAGGTTTTATTTTTAAATGCATTTTTTGTCTTTAAAGTCTTCCTTTAAGGAACCCAGGACTAGAAGGCTGACCCTGCACTAGCCTGTAGGTAAGTGCTCATTGGAACTGCTTCTGGTTCCCCACTGTTTAGATGCAGCTGAAGAGACATTTTGGCCTTTGGGCCTCATCAGATAACAATACAGTCTTCGTGTTTGGCAGGTCAAACACATGTTTTTAGTGGAAGTGTTGGAATTTTTATTATTTGTCATAAAATGCTGCAAAATTCCTTTTTCTTTTCCTCTCAGAGCTCTTCCACTAAAGGGAATCCTCAGTCCTGCTCCAAAAATGCTTTGTAGCTGGTTATGGGTGCTTCTTTCAGTAGGAAGCACAACACAACAACCAAACGCTGCTTGTTCCTTCCCTCCCTTGCTCTCTTCTCCTCGGGTATGGCCCAGGAAGTCCGCGTGCGTTTTGGGCCCTGTGTATGATTAAACTTGAGTAGTTTTATAGAGCTGATGAGTGGAGCATCAATGGGATCTCCGTTAGCTTTTTATTTTCAGCAGGGAGGGACATGGCTTTCCTAAGATGGTGAGTTAGGCAAGCGGCCAATCAACTCGAGTACCAAAAATAATAAAATCATGCAAGTCCAAACCCAGCTGAATTGCAAACAACTTTGAATAGTCCGGAGCTTTAGCCAAAGTGAAGATGGATTTTTATTTTTTTTTTCCTCCCCAGGTTTTTATCACTTTTTTCCCCATGGCCTACTTTTGTGACACATGTTATTGTCTGCAGACCCTGTTTTGGGACAGGTTTTGTGTATTCAAACAACAGTAAGAATTGTTGAATTAGATAGGCAGACATGTAATGCATTTTTGCAGATCGAAAAGCAGGGCACATTTGCCTTTCCTATAAAATCACATACCCCTGTGGTCTGTGTTCAGTTTGCCATCATGGTAGAAAGGTGGCGTTCGTCCTTGTTTTACAGATGATGTGCTGAGATGCTAAACCATTTGCCCAAAGCCATTTTGCAGTCCGTGATGGAGGTGAGAACCTGTCTCTTCCAGCTTCTGGTCCATTCTGCAGCCTTCACGCCTATTTCCTTGAAATTTTCTGCTCAGACTTTTTATGGCTGTGTCATTTCTGTGCATGCGTGCATGAAATGATAAACTGTTTTGTGGCTCTTTTCCCAAAGGAATGAGGGAATTTACCTTCCTCCTGGCTCTCTTGCTGTTTTGTAGGTTTACAAAGCCTTCAATTTGTTTTTGTAGCGCATGGCAACGTGGTTTTCCACAGTATTAGCACATGGTCTCTAGGTGCAACCGTAGGACAGCTTGCTCTTAAACAAGGCTCTTGGCTGATGGAGATTGTCCCTTTGTAATCATTACTTCTTCTAAAGCTGACATAAAATGATACATTTCTGAGGTTAGCAAACAATAAAATCCTTGTTTGCAAGTGCAGGAGATAATGGTTTGAACTATTGTCTTTTCCCTAGCTAGTACTTGACTTCAATAAGCCTCAAGAGCAGAGGCTGTTTTATGTGAGAAAAATAATTTTAAATGGTCCTAAAATCACAAATTACAGGAAATTGCAACTTCTCAGAGCGGAACCCCTGCTGCAGTAAATACTTTTTAAACTGTGGCTCTTGTTTCTGCATGGTCTGAGTGTCGGGTGGTTTAACCAACAGCACTGCTTTCAAATTCTAAGCTGTTTCTACAGAGGTTATAACAATGGAAAGGTCTTTATTCCTTTTTTTTTTTTTAAAGAAATACAGCTTTCTGTTCACTACAGGGGATGGTATGTTGTTTGATGAAGTTTCAGCAAAGAAATCACCCTTTGTTTTGGAGTAGCATGAAACAGGATTGCCCCAAAAATACGGCTCCCCAAGCAGGGCTCTGTTGGCATGGGGGATGTTAAATATGGCTTTACTAATTCTTTTCTGTTACATTCTGCAGTTCATGTTGCATCTTGTTGCTGCTGCCTTCTGCTCTGGTTCCAACGCGTAGCTGAACTGTTGGAGTGCAGCCTGCATTGACCTGAAGCAGACAGGGGCATGGACAAGTGCCACATGGCCACTCTCTGTAGGTCTGTAAAACTCAGAGTGGTTCTTGAACAGGGAGAAATTCTTGTACAAACTATGGATGTGAATCAGTAGGAAAAAGATGAGAAATCTGACTTTCCACACGTTATTTATAAGTTTGAGGATTATAAAATGCATCTGTTTGCCGCTGCTTTTTTCCTTGAGTGTACTGGCAGACACCAGAGACGTAATTGCAAAGCTGAAGTCAATTAAAACATATTTAAGGCCATTGTGAGGAAAAAACATAGCATTTTATATGCATGCGGGCAACTAAATTACTCTCCAGGCTCGATGGAGTTATGTGTAGTTTTAAGTTTTGTTTTAGGAAACAGACATGAAAAAAACTGAGCTGATGAAAGGTGGAGTGATAAAACAACAGGAAGGAAGGATCCAATTCTGACAGTTCAGAAGTCCACAAGGACAGAGAAGAAAGACCGATAGATCAGTTTGTGCAAACATTTAGTCTCCTGCATATCTTTTTCGTGTGCTTTATACCTAATCTGAGAAAAGAACTGTACAGATTAGGGGGAAATAGGAATTAAAAGCTAGTTTAGTCACTGGTAGGAAGTCTGGTGGGTATGGATGGCGAACACCAGGATCTTTTTGTCAAACATTAGTGGCCAGGCCACAGGGAACCTAGATTGAAATCCTGCTTCTTACTTGCTCTGTTGCATGGCTGGATAAGCCCAGTTGGATGAAGCTGTTTTATTGCAGGGAGCGTTGACGCGTGGTGCATGGGGCTTTGTGGCTGACCTGCTTGCTAAACTCCATCACTAAAAGTGCCAACCCTATTCATAATTGTTGTGTAGCTGGTAAGTGGTGTTCAGCGAGCCTGGAAGTGTTGGGTTTGCCTCCCGTCTGGTGTCAGCTCAGCGTATTTTGCACCCAGCATGCATTTTCTGAAAGCATGCTTGCATCTAAGCCCTGTTACATAATTTATTTTGTGGCTTGTGAAATTTCTTTCTGGATCTGTGGCTGCTGTAGAAAAAGGCTGTTCACTTTGGTGGCTGAAATCATTTGAGGCTTTAGTAACTGTAACAATAGGCAAAAAAAAGTACCATGTTTCACACCTGTCAAACTGAAATCAAAAGACGTGACCTGTAACGGGCTTATTTGGTATTTAGGACTTAATAGCGCTTTGTCTCCTACCTGATCCAGCAACTAGCTGTGCATTTGGCCTGTTTTTCCATTTTTAAACTTCCTGCTGTTAGGAATTGTGAACCCAGGCCAAGAGGAGATTTTTGTATTAACTGTACTTGCATAAATGGGCATAGTGCAGACTTTTTAATGATATGCAAAGGAATAATTGTACCTAGAGCATATTGTGTAGAATTACATTAACTTGTGCTAAATGCTGCAAAGATCTAACTTGTATCATTATTCCTATGCATCTTATTGTACTTCATTCATTAAGGTAACGAATGTGTCAGTCTGCAAGATCAAAGGCTAGTTCTGACCAGAGCTGATCTTGCTTAGGGCTGGCCATCTCGGAGCAAGCGCATCGTGCCCGAACACTGGTGCATTCCTGTTTGCCAAGGTATTTTTTTTGCGTGTGAGGTCTGTGTCAAGCCCAGTAAGTAGTTTTCCTCAGATGCCCTGAAAATGAACATTCCTGGAAAAATCTTAGGCTTATGATCATCTGTTTAATACCTTTTCCTTCCTGTTACTTGGAGTTATCTGTATCGTTGCGAATTGTGCTTGCTCAGGAAAGGTGCTTTCCAAGAAGAGCATTTTCTTGTCCTGAAGTTAATTATTCACAAGAATTGCGGAGCTTATTCTGTCTTTTTGTTGTCATATCAGCTGCCTCATCTCAAGGGTATCCGTGATAACAGAAAAATCTTGCGCGGACCTCACTTTGTTTTTTGCCAGTTGCTAAATACAGTCTTTTTCC